>JASANE010019190.1:0-145113 GCA_030248225.1 Trileptium ribeirensis
CCTTTCGTTTTATTTACGGATGCCAGTGACTATGGTGTAGGTAATGTTTTGGAACAGGAAGACGAAAATGGTCGACTTCGTGTGATAGCCTATGGAGGGCAGAAGTTTTCTCCCGCTCAAATGCATTATAGCATACCTGAAAAGGAATGTTTGGCTATAGTACGTGCGTTCAAAGAATATCGGCCATACTTCATTGGTAATTACGTTACGGTATATACGGATCATCAATGTTTAACGTATATACTAAACGGCCGTCAAAGTTTGGATGGACTCACAGGCAGACTCTTTCGATGGACCATCAAACTGCAGGAATATTCGTTCGAGGTGAAGTACATGCCAGGACTTAAACTCACGAATGCCGACGGTATGAGCAGACCACCTTTACTTCAAATATCGAAGGAAGACATCGAAAAAGCCTACTCTTCTGCAGCCTATGAACGCGATGACGCTGTAGCTTATGCTGTAGATGCGGACATCACTGGTCAGGAGGCTCCACGAGCGGACCATTTTGATCCCAATCACCTTGAAATGGTGAATTTGCGACACAATGCTACTGATCAGGTTTGGCCATGGTCGCAGGAACGAATTCTTAGAGAACAACAATTGGATCCAGAAATCGAGGAAATTCGAGTCTTTAAACTTGCTAATGGTGAAGTTGTAGGGCTATCGAATGAACGTTATCGATGGTTATGTCGAAATCAAGGAGATTTCTTCTTCCAGGATCAGTTACTTTTTCATCTACACTGGCGCCATCGACATCAGCGACGCGCTGTAGTGTTCACGCAATTGGTTGTGCCGAATGTGTTTAGACAGGAACTATTGCAACGATATCATGAAAACTTTGCAGGTCATTTAGCCTGGGAACGAACTTATCCTTTGCTCTCGAAACACTATTATTGGCCGACTATAGCAGCAGATCTACATGTATTTATACGGGATTGCATTATTTGTAACCGTTATAATCCCGGTGGTAGCCGTAAAGTACCGCTACACCCAATTGCTATTCCGTATGCGCCATGGGAAACGGTAGGTGTCGACATTGTAGGACCATTGCAGGCTACAGAAAATGGTAACAAATATATTATTTCTTGGATCGACTACTTAACGAAATGGCCTGAAGCGTTTCTTGTACCAGATACTACTGCAAAATCCATTGTAACAACTTTCATTCAAGGTGTTTCCAGTCGACATGGACATCCCAAAACGGTCATTGTAGATCGAGGTGCTGGATTTATGGCAGAGACACACCAAAAGGCTTTGAGTTCACGAGGAGTGAAAGTCAATTTTGTAGTAGCGGATCACCATCAATCGAATGGTTTGGTCTTACGGTGGAATCAAACACTCATACGGGTGTTACGTAAAATTGCAGACGAAAATCCAGATTGTTGGGATGAGTATATTCCACTAGTTTGTATGGCGTATCGAATCACACCAAATGTAGCCACTGGAGAAACGCCACATCGGATGAACTATGGTCGGGATATGGATTTTGGCAGAAGAACCACGACGATTACAAGTGCGATCGGACTCTGTACAAAATTACGTACGAGATTTGTACCAGGAGTTACAAACAATTTGGACCGAGTGCAAAGATCAATTACAAAAGACACAGGAACAATATCGAGAGCGATACGATCGACGTATTTCGGCGAATCAAGTCGATATTGTCGAGGGCAGCTTAGTCTTCCTGCTTGAGAAAACTGCTCGTGGTCGGGGATTTCACCCAAAATTAGAACCGTTATTTCGTACTTTATATGGGGTACAAAGGGTGGATGGTCATAACTTGGAAATTCGAGAAATAAACCAACCACGGGGTCGGGATTTGTTAGTCCATAAGGACATGGTAAAGTCGTACCTGGGCAATATAGAACAATACTTGGGATACCTGCGGGGTAAAATTCCCATAAACCCTAAAATTCAAGATCTTTGTAGGGTTTGTCGGCAGGTAAATGCGCCAAATCGACCTGGTAAAAATAAGCCGAGACGGTTAAATGAATGGGTCGCATGTGATGGTCCTCATTCAAAAGTCCACTGGTTTCATTTAGATTGTGTCGGACTAAGTAAATTGCCTACTGCGGTAGAGCAATGGTTTTGTGCTGAGTGTAAATAACAATGTAGTGACGGTAGTTTCAGGTTTTGTGTGTTAAAATAAATTTAATAACTAAATTTGGTATAGTTTAGACTCTAACAAAAAGTTTTCTCGTTGAGTGAAAACCTAAATTCTTTGTTATTTAGCGCTTGAAACTATGGTGGCTACAAAGTTCATAATATAGCAATATACGACTGACTGTTCGTAAGTATGTACTTTATTGAGCGAAATTATATGAGTTGAATTGTTGGAAAATTGTAAATAATTATCTGAGTGGCAAATTTTGGACTAACTTTGGTACACTGAACAATTTCACAATAAACATTAGGAGCTAAATTTTTCTTTGGTTGGAATTGATTATTTCCTATTTAAAGGGAACTTATCCTCTTTTAAATTAACAGGTATCAAAAAGTTAATCAAAAAACTCGGGAAAAAAAATTTTTTTATCTGAAATTTGTCATCATGTTGAGATGATGCACATAAATATTGTCAACTTTGGTTGTATATGAAAACTTATGAAATCTAATGGACGGACTATAGAAGGAAAAGGAAATGCACTGATGAGAAATTTGCGAATGAGGAAATAGTAGTGTCAATGATTGTAATTCGGATGTACGTTATTTTAGAACGGCAGAGCTTGTTAACAAAACGATCGAGCAGCGAACACGGAGCCAGATCGAAATCATCGCCTATGCACGTCTATTTTATCGGCGACTAGGGCTACCGCGAATGGTCATTTGCGTTCGAACACAACCACAACTGGAAATGGCGCTTACATTATTGCGAGAATCCAGTTGGAACATTTTCGGGTTGGACAGCGAAGCTTTTCAGCTGCCGCAGTGGTTAAGAGACATGAACGCACAAGATATTCTAAATCGGGAGGAAGTTGGCATTGGTACGTCGCTAGCGCAACGGTATTCGCGTCATACTCGTTACCCGAGGTATGGTTCAATATTCGTAATATGACACGGCTCGGCGTTAAACAGGGTTTTGCGGCGACTATCCAGCTTGCAACCATGGAGGGCTTGGTAGTCTTCATTGATTTGATTGGATTTCGACTCACAATGCCAAGCATTCTACGCGAATTCTTGGAAGATCGCACGTTGTATATTATCACGTGGGCTGGACATTGTGATCGACATTATCTATCGCGTCTCGAAATTTTGCGTGGAAAAGCACCACTCAACGCTGATCATTGGCTCGATCTTCAGGCGCTGAAAATGCAATACGAGCATGAGCAATATGCACCGAAGAGTAATCGGTTGGATGAACAGTTTCGGCAAACGTTGAATCAAGAACGACCAGCTATGACACCATGGGGTGATCTAGCAATGCGTGTCTTCGGAGACACCATTCATGATTATTTCCCACCGCCGCCTAAGGAATATAAGAAGAAGGTGAAGGAATATCGTAAACTCGCTCCACGGAAACGCGTTCCCTATCGCGAGTTTATCGTTTATGCGGCAATGGATGCACTAGTGCCGGATTTAACCGTTATGGCTGCGGAGGAATGATCTACACTTGACGGCGGAATAAAAACAGTGGAAGATGTACGAGATTGGATGAAAGATCTAGTTTGGACATTCTTGCCAATCGACTATTTCAAAGTTCCGCAAATAAAATTCGATTTCGACAAAGCGGACCAGTATCCGGAAGTCGAAGCGATATTTATGCCAAGGTATTTCGACATGTGTCAACGAACCAATAAAGATTTTCCGGAACATCATTCGTATCCGATGATCTATGTTCGAGAACCGGTTGAACTGGATGTCAAACATATGTATATCGCATTGGATACTTCGGAACGAATTCGTTGGGCTGCAGTATTGCCGAAATATCAACATGCATGGAAAATGCCACAACCTGATATTAGCCTGCACGGAGAATTATTGACTCCCGCCAAAAGCAAAGCTATGAGTGAGTCATTGCGATACGGCGTTATCGAAGACCAACGTCGCAAGCATTCAGGACCTGTCTTGCTGTCCGATTACGCACATCATATGGAAAAAGAAAGGGAAGACGCTCGACGACGAGAAGAACGAACAACTTTTTCGGAGGAATCTAGTCCTGGTTTGGAAATCGTTGACGAAATAATGGATCAATCTAGTGCGGCTGCGAAACAAAAACCATCTGGAGAAGCACTAGAACCATCAAAATCCATCGCGTCGCAAGCGACGTCAGCGAGTGAACAGCAACAAGGCGTTCCTGATCAGTTAGCGCAACGATTGTCAGGAGATTTATCTCCAATATCGCAAGATGGTAATGAAGCTGCTAATCAAATTATTAGCACGAGTCGGTTGCACGAAGCTGTTGCAGCAGTGAGTATTAGTGACAATCCGGTGCGGGTTGAAGCAACGCCTGGTCAACAAATACCTCAGGTGGTATCACAACAAATGGGTCATATTATTTCTACGGGAGACGTAGCGATGAGATCTGCTAATGATATGGATGATTCAACTTTTGTTGATCAATGGTTCGAAATCGACACAGTGCCAGCGGATTATCAACCATATCTAACGTCCACGAGTGGCACGGCACCCGGCTATGCCACAACGGTAGTTTCAAGTGACTTGCAAATACAATCAAATCCGGCATTGGAAACATCCGGAACAGTCGTGCAACATCCGTCGTTACCGTCACATGATACCCCGAATGTAATTAGTGCGATACCTCCGGTAATGGGGCCGTTGGGTACTCTTGCGTTTACGGTACCACCGCCAGCTATTACTCGGATAAACGCTATGCCAGCGACGGGGTTAGAAAATATTTCTAATTGGCCTGTGTCTAGTGCTTCGACTGGTTATCTTTCGGCTTTACAATTTTCGACAGTCGCCACAGCTTCAACGGGAACCATTGTACGCAGCTTTCCTGGTGCTCTTACTTCAATGGATGTGTTATCATCAGCTGCGTCCGAGACAAGTACTATACCTTTAAGCGTTAGCACCATTAGTTTCTAGTGCTTGGGTACCTCCGATTATGCAGTCAACAGCGTCAATGGTACCAGTCACTACTATGGGTGCTGTAACTACGGAGTCGAATCTGAAGTCCGTTGAACCATTGGGAGCAATTGCTTCGGGGCAATTATCAGAGATCAATTCCCACCTGCAACGAAATGGATTGCAAGATTTTCTTGGCGAAGTAGGTCAGAATGAACCCCTATTTGTTGTTCGACGACAACCAATTTGGCCTCCAGAAACCAACGAGCGATGTCAAATAACAACCTATCCGCGAATGACTATGTTTTGTTGCGCACATTGTCGTCTGGGATTTTGTCGCGGACATATCACCGAACATGGATGTCACAGTCAATCTACCGCTATCGGTCATTGTGCATTTGGACGATGGGTCTGGAGTAAAGCTAAGCACGTGTTACGTGATATTTGCATTGCTGTACCATATGTACAACGCTCAAATTGTCGCAGACTATTATGTCCGGATCATGCTGCTACAGATTGCTGCGATGGACAAGATCATCATACCGGATGCTCGACAGCGTTGGAATTATCTATTCCGGTGCGGCGAATGTTGAATGACGACGGTCAACCTGAAATCCACGCGGGAACTCCGGAAATTGATAACATGGACATACCAATTAGTCGTACGTTTTGGGAACGACGACAACAAGGTTTCACGCAAATTCGATTACAAGCGGATATGCCTGATGGCACACGACCTACTAGCTGGTTTATGCCAAGTAATGCTATTCAAACTATACCCGCGGTATGTCGAAGTACTGATGAGCATACAATTAAGATTCAAGCGGAACTTGTACAATTACAACAAGTAAACGCTGTTAACGAACGACGTGTCACCGAATTGGAAGAATTTTTGCAGGAGTCGCAAAACGCTCATGCACAAGCTCATCAAGACGCGGCGCAGTCACGACGACAAACTCAAACAATGCAAACAAGTATCGATCAATATCGTGTTCGCATTACTACATTGGAACAATGCATTCGCGAACAAACGACACAAATGGCTCACTTGCACGATCGACCCACTATGGCGGATATGGCAGTTCAGACGGACGTGGTTACAACGATGGGTACACCAAAACGGAAAAAGCGAAACAATCACGGAAGGCAAAGCGGCGACGCCAATCTTCTTCCGAATCCAGCAGTGACACTACGTTTACTCTAGATTCGGGAGGGCAAGATAGTGACAGGCAGCCAGCTACGAGAAAGCAGCGAACCCATCCTAACGTTGCTTTAGAAAGTAAATCGCTTGATCCGGTGAAACAAGCTGAGCGAATTCTAGCACAAGTGGAAGCACGCCAACAACCAATTGTAAGCCGAAAGCGAACTCCGCTATTGCGGGAACCATCGACCAAATTTCAATTGTTGGAAACTTTTCCGGTAACAGAACAACCGGCGCAATTGAGAGTTACTATCGACAATACTCAACCGTTACCGGTATCGCAACAATACGCAACGCAAATGGGTGCTCGACCGCGAAAGCATGGTTTTCACCAACCGTCTACGTCCACTCCATCGCCATCGATAAAATATCACACAGTTCAAGAACCTGTCGGTGAAGAAAAACCAGTAACTGGAGCAGATCAAGTAGCTGTTGAGGATGCAATCTGGATTCGTGATTACGAGAACCAACCGGATGCGGAAGAACTCCGACATGCACCGTTGCTACCGTATCTGTTACAATGGCGACCGATGTATACGCCCAATGCGTTCACACGAACTGAAAATGGATATTTGAACCAATTGCGCGTTCATTTTTATCAAATGATTGCAGAATTACCGCAACCTGTCCGAACAGTTGATTACATCTTTACCGTGGAACGTATCGGACTCACAGTATTCCAGTACTTTCAAACGAAATTGGTAAAATCGGGTGCGAATCAAATTTTTAAAGTTATTCTGCAAGTGCTAGCCAGCCGCATCCGCTTCAACCTATATCATAAAACGTTGAACAATACCGATATAATGCACCGTACTCCTTTTCCTGTTCTGCTTCTTTGTTTCTGTTTCTTGTTCTAGTTTTGACAAATACGAGTTTTGTAAAGTTGCGAATATACTTGTTTTTTTCGTTTCCATTTAACCAATATTCTTCTAGTGTTGCAAAACCATTATTATTGTTATTTTTTGCTATCGTTAGGGTATCCACATCGATGGACTTGGCATCAGCAAGAGTTATCAACTCATTATAATTGAGTGAACGGTTGTTTATCACCAGGATAATATTATTTTCGGTCATAGGTTATTATTAGGTGTATGCGATTTTTCTTAACGTTCGCCCAGAGTTCTCGACCTAAAGATAGGCGTACCCACTTATTCGTATGTATTTTCCCTTGCCAGTCTAGCTATATAAATATATCCCCAGGAAATCTCACAGTGACAATACAGGAGGTTGATCCTGTATTTTCTGGATCCTGCCGAGGTGGCGGGATTACTAGGCACAGTAAGACCTAGTATAGGGTAAGGCAGACCAGAAAGAGGGCAGCCCATCCCCTGAATGGGAACCTCTGGGTGGGATTGGTCTTTCTCCCTTTCCGGAACCGTTTTTACCATCCGTTGGTACCAGGCCGTCTTCCATGGGCTGCTCTATCGTCGAAGGCTGCAGTGTTGTAAGTATGCTCTAGGGTGGGACATAATTACCGGAATTATGTCTTAGCGCAAGCCTCGCCTAGGGGTTACCCAGCATGCAGGCCGGGGAAATTTTACGCTTAGGGGGCTTGGCGGTTATGGTCCAACACCCACGTTCTATTTCTATTTCTAAATCTATTTTTCTTTTAACTTAATACTACGGCTCGTTATGTGAACTTGCCACGGTATACTTCAGCGTGGATGGCACAATTACTCGGGCTTGCCAACGCTGATCAAAATTACTTAAACTTCGTTTTAAATGTCATCGAACCAATCTTTAGGCTTTTCCAATATCAAAATTCATTACCCAGGGCTCGTGTTGTGGACATTGACAGGGTATGATCTTTAATAGCACAGATACTCGAGTTCGCTATCTAAATTTTATCTTACACAAAATAAATTATTTCAAATTCGCTATGGCTGAGAGGTGCCGGATGCACAAAATCAAGCCAAACTAAATTTTAAACTTTTATTTCAAGTAAACTTACTTGCTCCTGGTTTTTCTAATCCTTTCACACCCCAAAGGATTTTGCTCAAGTAGTCCATAAGCTACATTTAAAACTCCACTTAAATCACTCAGGCAATTGTTTAACGTAACTTACTCATTGCACACGGCCAACTCAATTTATTTTAGAAATGGTTATATAATCCAGACCCAACCTTGATATCCCTGCCCGGGACAATGACATGTCTACCCTTGGGAACTCGCGCAACTCTTATCCAGTGACAAAGGGTATCTCCGACCGCTGGTAGACCGGTCCATCCCCTGGTGGCTTCCTTCCCCTAATCTTGACCATACTTATATTTTTGGGTAATTCTCGAACTCGCTCTGTTGTCACCCTCTTCCCCTTTGGCCACCATTGGAGATGTCGGCTACGTTTTGGTAAGAAACGTGCCGCGGAGAAGGCCGATAAGCTCACACTGCGTATTCCAGATAATAGCTGTGCGTATTGCTTATTTAAGGACATCAGTATGTTACAAAACAAGGTTACCCAAATTTTTGGAGCTGTATTTGTTATAATTTGTAGCTCACTAGGTGACATAAATAGTGGACATTCTCTAATATTGGTTTTGTTTCGATTCAAACCCAGCCCAAAAAATTTAACTGATTTTGTAGTTTGGTACATGCGTTTTTTATTATTATAATAATAATTATTTTATGTTGTTTTGTTGGGGGTAGGGGTTGGATGAGGATTTTTCTTTATATCGACTATCGGAATTAAAAAGGGGATGGGATTCGTCACCGAAGGATTGCGGTTTGAGATGTGGCCAGTAGAATACCGGTGGGATGCTGATATTGACACGCGTCTGTCTCTCGTGAGCGATACTAGTGCCTTATATTTTGCGCTGCTGCGTGACCCATGCTCGGTTCTATTAATCGAGTTCCAGATATTTGGGCAACAGACACGAATATAGAATGTTTAATAGATACTAATAACACGACAGAATGCTTTTGGCATTATTTTTGATAACCGTTTCGCAATACTTACTCTTCTCGGTGATAGATTCGAAAAGCCTCGGTACTGTTCTTTTGTACCGTATTTTTGCTCACAGCAACTTCGCATTAGTTTTTCGGCACTCCTTGGGTTGGGGGGAAAATCAGGGAATCGTCGTACAGCGATGATTTTGGTACCGACGAGCCGAGTTCAACGGTACCAAATTTGACCATATTCCAACAACTATGAAATTTTTCAAATTTTGCCCTCAGTACTAAGGGGGACCCGGTACGTTGAAAAATCGAGAAAAAATATTTTTTGAGCAAAATAGACATAAGTAGCATAGATACACGCAGAATGACGAGACAAATTCAAGCGTGCCTTATTTATCATGATATTTTCACTCTTTAGCTAGTTATGGCTAAGCCTAAGCCTAAGCTTAAGCCTGAGCCTTAGACTAAGCCTAAGCCTGAGCCTATATAAGTCTTAGACTAAGCCTAAGCCTTAGACTAAGCCTAAGCCTTAGACTAAGCCTAAGTCTTAGACTAAGCCTGAGCCTTAGACTAAGCCTAAGCCTAAGCGGGGGGCTCCGCCCCCCGGACCCCCCGTACTAAGCTGTTCTCCCACTAAACCTAATCACGATATGACCAATGCCAAAAATCCATCCATTTAAACGCATAAGAATTTCATTTAAAAATATCAGCTTTCGCTTGCATTGCCAGTATCGGGCTCCATATGTCGTTACCCTCGGATAAGTACCATACACCGTTCGATAGCGCATGGGATCTTCTATTTCATGTCCAAACATGAGCCAAATCGGTTCATCCAATAAAAAGTTATGGTCAAAAATGTAAAAAAAACCCAAAATCCACATTTTTAAAAAAATTCCGACCCCTGAAATTAGGGCCCTTTGCTGAGAGAGATAGAGCCCTGAAACCTTCTCCATTGGAAAGAGCGGGAAAAATTACCCCCCCTCCCGGGGGTTGGGGGTTTGGAATATTAAAGCGAAGCTTTAGGAAAAAAATTACCAGAAAAGCCTCCATATCCCCCAAAAATCCGAAAATAAAAGAATGTTGAATCAGCATATCGGAGGATATACCTGAAAAGGGGTGACCCTGATCTCGAAGAGATCGGTTTTGGGGGTGAGAGATGATTGGGGGTCCAGAGACTATGGGGGCTATACCTGAAAAGATGGTGGGCCTCTTCCCTGATTTTCCCCCCAACCCAAGGAGGGCCAGTTTTTCAATACAGTTAATCGAGCTGTCGTTATCAAAATGGTGGTACTTTCTTTAGTACCTGATTATGTTTCAGCTCACGTTAGTACTTCACCGGAGTTTATTGCACAGTCTGACTTCCTCTAGTGCACAGTCTGACTCGTACTTTTCACATACTTCGGCCGCCGATTTCGGTATTCTCAACGATCCTTATCTATTACTTTAACCGTTAAGTTAAGTTAAAGGTACCTAGTACTTGACCTAGTCCTTATCCCTAAGTTATCAAAGATATTGTTTAAAGGTTACACTTGAGCGATAGTGGTTAGGGTTTATTTTATCTGTTACGTTACTAACGTTATAGATTTAACACAACACACTCCCGGAAAGTGCACCATGCGATTATGGTATTACCTCAACCGAAGCCTTAGAGTTACGCAAATGGTGCCAGTTATATTAAACAGGCCGACCCCGGACGGATGCCAGACCACGTTATTAAAACTGTACAGTAGCGGTCGACTACTATTCAGTTGAAGTTTGCTCAACGTTTGCTTCCCGAACGGATGACGATACTGGTATTTAGGTAAGATGCTCAAGTTTTTGGTCGTCCGAACCAGTCCCCTTACTTAACCGGTCTGTTCAACAATAATGCTCCCACGTTGACGAGCACGGACTGTGACTGCCAGACGACGCAGTTACACTACTAATATTTTCGACACCCACCTGCACTCTCGCCCTGGTTACCACTCACTCGACACAAGAGGGCCGAAATTTTTAAAATAAGCATATCCAGAAGGGCCGAGTATAAGCACATTCTTTTTGTCGTAATTTATAGCTAGAATCACAAGAATCTCGGTTAAGTATATGTACGCAATTCTTTGCGTGCGTGGACCAAGTCTAAACCCAAACGCGAATCAATACTAACAACACGATAACTGCTTGCAGAACTTTCAGCTCAAAGCACAGCGCCGGTATTACACGTAAAATAAACTCAAGGACTAGTTAGGTAGTCCCTAAGCCAAAAAAATCGGCTAAGACTAAAATAACAATATTAGCATTAAACTGGCTACACAAGCCGTTAACTCGGCAAATTCAAGATCCCAACTGGTAGTTAAACAAGATTAAGTTAAAGTTAGGCTTAGCTAATAAGAGAAACAAGAAACTGAGAAATTCTTTTCCAGGTCAGTAACATGCAATATATCTCCCATCAGTGAATAGACGGAGTGTGGATTACCATGCTCACAATGCATCACTTTACTCTTATCACTGTTTACGACCAGACACCATTGGTCGCAGTAAGAACCAAGACTCTCCATGTCAAACTGGACAGAATCGAATCCAAATTGAGGAGTTGCTCTAAGAATCCGTCTGGCTAGCCGCAGGTCGTCCGCAAACCTATACACCGCACAGGACACGTCCTCGTCAATATGTTTTATAAACACTAGGAATAGAAGCGGACCAAGCACTGATCCTTGCGGAACGCCACTGATGACATCAGACCAACTAGATTCAGCACCGTTGACGCTAACATATTGGCGGCGCCCGCCTAGGTAACCTCGGAACCAAGCCAAGAGGTTATTTGTTACACCGTACATTTCCAACTTCACCAACAGTGCAGCATGGTTTACTTTATCAAATGCTTTCTGAAAGTCAATATAGACAACATCGAGCCGGTCATTTTCATCTATGCAGCTACTGGCGAAATTCAGATACTCGAACAGCTGAGTTGTGGAGTGTCGGCCTACAAAACCGTGTTGAGATGAGTATAACATATTATTTGATTCGAGAAAACGTAGAAGCTGGTCACGCACAAGGGTCTCAAATACTTTGCTCACTGCAGACGTTAGACTCTGATAGGGCGATAATTGTCACATTTCGCCTTGTCGCCTTTACCTTTGTAGATGGGAACCACTTTTACGTCCATGAAGCCAACTGGAAAGACACCGGAAGCAATGAAACTATTAAACAACTTTGACAATTGAGCTCGCATAAGCGAAAAATGATTTGCGGTCACTGTCTATGTTGGCAGCTAAGCGACGCTCATAGTTTTTTAGTGCTATATCAACTTGATGAGCAGCAATGTGTGATTTCTCAGAGTAGCTCCGCCAAGCAGATTCAAAGTTAACTCTCTTAAATCGACGGAATGCGTTATGGTTCGATTTTAGGGCAGCCCAACATGGGCCATCGGCCCAAATAGGTTTACGGAGAACGCCACCAGATTTAAGTTTGGCAAACATTCTTATGTTGCTTTAAAAGATATCGCATAATTGATGCCACATATCTAACACTGTGGCATAGTTATTAACTGTGGACCAGTCAATGCGACCGACGTGCCTAATAATAGTTGCCCAAGGTGGACCGGACCAGTCCAGTCGTTTCCGGCTTCGGCTATCGCGAATAGAAACAGCAGAGCCTTTACGAGCAAGGTACAGTTCAACACAGAAATGGTCAGAAGATTTCAGGGGAGCCAAAATATCAATGTGGGAAACGTTGTTCTCATCGTTGGTAAACACTAAATCAAGGTTACGCGATCCTCTGGTACATTGCTCAACATGTTGGGTTAGTCCACTACATATCACAGTTTCCATGAAGAGGTCGTCGGATGCTCACTATTGAAAGTTCAGCCAATCTATAGTGGGCATGTTTAAATCTCCACATAAGCAAGCTAGCCAATAGTTTTTGGAGTCCGCAATTTGATCGAGACAGACGCAGCTTGGCATCTTTTTCTGGTGACGAAGATGGCGACCTATACACGCAACCAAAAAGTATTAAGCAATCAGGGGCACAAGATAGCTCGCAGCAAACAATGTCTTCAAAACTGCAGTTTTTAACGATGAAGCATGCCGACACATTTAGGGACTCGCTGACAAGAAACATCGCCCCCCGCCGCGTCTGCCTATCCTGTCGCAACGGAAAATTGAATAACCAGGCACCCTTAATAAATTGTTACCATACAAACTTGAGGCCCATGTTTCAGTAACAAAAAACAGCATCGTACTTATTATTAATAACAAACAATTCGAGTTCGTGCAGTTTATTTATTATTGACCTTGCGCTCAATAGAACACATTTATAAGCACGTGTAACAGCATGCGTAGCGCCAACATATTTTGCATTGACACTATTTACATTTAGTACAAAATTAGAAAAGTTAGTAGACGAAACAGGATAATTACTAACAGGATTAACAGATTTAGCATGATTTATAGATTGAAAAGGATTAACAGTAGTTATATGGGACGCGACATTCATTACTGATGCAACTGAAAATCCTTCTCCACCACCGCAGGTATGACTGCTGAAACCCCATTTGAGCCCGTGGCCGGGTTGTCCATTGATTGAACCCCGTTTTTTGACACTTCAGATTTAGAACGTAATTTGCGTACCGCTTTGAAAGCACTGATTTCTGCTAGGGTCCTGTCGGGATTGACGTATGTAACAGTAGCAAAATTCAGATTCCCCTGGGAGACCGCGGCTGGCCTTCCCACCCGACAGGGCTGCAGAGCGGTCCCCTCACTTTTAAACACTACTTTAAGTAGACTAGTATTAGTGCCGCTCTGTCCCAGGCAATGCATAGCGAGAATACTATCCGAATCAATATTAACTTTACATATATTAAACAAAGCCATTACTTTAATTTTGTCATATTCTTTACGTTAACCAGCCACATCACTGCTAGATTCCTTTAAATGCGAAATAATGATATTAGATTTACGAAGAACCCGTTCGTCAAGTTCTGCCATAACTTTGGCTGCAATAATGGTCTCAGACCGTGTACCATTTGTATTCTTATTAGAAGCATAAGACGCTGCATCACAGATGCCTGTACCGACAGACGCGGCTGGGGTCACAGGGGATACTATGGCCTTAGCAAGCTGATCAATTTTACCCGCCATTTCCGATAGAGCAACTTCGAATCGATCCTGATTGATCTCAAATTTGGTAAGTTGCGCTTCAATAGTATTAAGTGTTTCAAGATCGCTGTCGATGCTGACACAACGGGAAGGGCAGTACCAACGTACCCCACTATCGGCTTTTGCGGCATCAGTGATCAAAGCGGCACCCACCTTTGTCCATTTTTTGTGGAAATTTTTTCGGCATTTCGCACATTGAATCTTCGCATCGTGCTCAGTAATGTCGATGTTGCATGACAGATCAGCACATACTGCTTTATCATAACATCGTCGGATGTGGACATACGCGTTCCATACATTGTTGTGTTTATATATGATAGTCGTATTATTTATATATACTTGATAATGAATATACCCCTGAATAAATGAAGGCACTCACAATAAGCTGCGCTGTGTCATTGTCGGATTCGGCTAATATCCCGTAATTGCCATGTGCAGGAACCTGACAGAGCAGTGATGTGTTCGCTGAGGCTCAACCGACAATCGAGAGTGACGACCAGTATTTTGACTGTTTCTGACGGGTACATAGCAATGTTACGAATTTGCAGCGATGGTGTAGGCCCTAGGCGTTTGGCGAAGTAGATCAGATAGGTTTAGACTCATTGAGTTTTAGCCTGTTATCCAAGAACCACTCCCGTATTATAACTATTAATACTATTAATATCATGTTTTCTAACTTAATTTGCATAATCCCGGGATTTGATTGTTCAGTTAGCTGTAGCCTTGTTTAGTTTTGTTGAATGTGTAGGGATAGCGTGCTCTCATGGTATTTTCTTGGTCTGAAAACTGATTGAATTTCGGTGTTTTAAAGCTCGTCGAGAGTGTATTATATAGATTTTCGCAAAAAAGGACTTTGTAGTTATCAACCACTGCAGAGGCGAATGAGGTGTTGGATCGTGGTACAATTGATACCTCTGGTTTTATGAATTCGGGTTGACTGTTGCGTTACTTATTGGTTTTAACTATGGAACTTTCGAGTTATAGTGTCAATTACAAGTGTGCTAATATTGTAATCAGATTTTTGTGTCGATTAAATTTAAGAAATAGCCCATAATTCGAGCCCTTTATCCCGTAGATCTTGGCTGTGTGTCTTAAAAGGGGCAAGCTAGCTTCCAGAGAAGAATCAGGGCGACGTGGAGGAACCTTAAAAACCCAATTTGCGTCTCTGTGTGCCTTACAATGAAGTCTGCAGCGTTCTGAGTATACAGAAATAAGCTCACTAGTTCTACGCTTGCGAGTGGGTTGACTTATTGCTCTAACTGCTGTGAGACTCTAAGGCGAGCACACGATCCAGAGTTTGATTAATTAAATAAACTTAAGTGCAATTACCCTTGTGCGGACACTTGCGAAAGAGTATTTAATAATTTAATAAGTGTTATTACCCTTGCGGGGACACATGTGTAACTTAATTAATAAGTGCTATTACCTTGGGGGACACTAAATCCCACATAGCACGGTCTAATTGAGCCGAATAAATAATAATAATAAAGTTGTAAGCGTGATACACTTCCAAACAACGATCTTAAGAGTATTGGATACGGAAGAGTATGGATGCGATGTTGTCTCCGCTATTTTGATATTGGTACCCCCAGTTTACAAATGTAATAAAATTCTGTCAACATGGTATCGTGATATAAATTTGTTGCGTTAACCCTCAGAATGTTAGGGTGCCACCAGTTGAAATATTTTGGTGACGCTGCCAGCTCAATCGTTGATAAACGTGACTTTCACTCGACCGTTCAGTGTTAGATATCTCGCGATGACCAATAATTGTTCATCCTTGCTTAAATGTAAATCAAAAATGGTCGCAAAAGGCTAATATTGTAAGGTATATATTATTTTATTTTACCACTAGTAGCTACAACAGCTATCCATCATAGTAAAACTCCTTAACTTCCTGTATGCCAAATTTATGTTTCAACAGTTCAACATAACCAAGTACTATAAAATCTATAGACAATTTTTGCCTTACCATGCAACTACGTCCTGTGCAGCTCACCAATACTTCACTTTGGTTGCAAGACAGAGTTTAAATATGCTTGCACAGGAAAAATTCTTTTCATGCAGATATGTATTTTTCCTGCCTCACAAAGCTTGTGAGTTACTGCTCTGAACTGGGATGATATAATTCCGACATGTAATTGCTCAGATCAGGCTATATTTTGGTAGATATCAGTAAGCACAGTATCGTTTGTGACTAGTAATTGCGACTTTCGCCCGAGCGTTCGGAGTTCGATATCTCGGGGCGACTAATAATTGTTTTCGAAACTCGAAACACAAATTAATTCAGGACCTAAAGAGTTAAAGCTTGTGAAACGTATGGTGACCATAACCCAAAACGGTAGCATACTTGACTCTTTAAACTTTTGACTTTTGTGATCCACACATTGGCGGATCCAAAAAAACTGTAACAAGAAGCGCATATTTTAGGATCCAAAAAACCGTAACCGGCGGGGCGCATATGCCATAACTATCCATCTATGGCAGGGCGTTATCTCTCACTTCAGGCCATATTTACCCTTTCCCTGTGATCGATATGTAAAATATTCAAAAAATTGGCATAAATTAGTAAAAATTAGTGAAAGTCTTAGAAAAAATCGGAAAACATGGGAAAATAGAAATAACTTACGAAAATCTATTGCTGTTTTGACTGGAGGGGGATGGGGCACTTTCATTAGATCCGTTCGTGGCCTACGTGTTCAAGTCAGTAACTCCTGCCGTTGTTTCTCAACATCATTTTACTTTTGAATGCGTCGAACTAACTAAATTCGGCGAATACTGCAAGATTATACGCGTGGTGTTGCTCGCTTGCTGTGCGAGGAGCCTTAAAATTCGGACAAATAGCTTTGAACTATCTCAGTGGCTTGTAAACGTGACTTTCTCCTGAGCTCTCGGGGTTTGATATTTGGCGGCGACCAATAATGGTTCATCGATACTTGCAACACAAATTAATTCAGGAGATGTAGGGTTAAACTTTGTGAAACAATTGTGACCGACACAAAAACTTGCTCAGGTTTTACAGGAATTATCTCGTACAACCCAAATCACTTTCACCTCCATATCTAAACCACAAATTTTCAAAATTTTATAAAATACGCAAATAATAATGGGTATCGTGGTGCTTAATAGAATTGACGTTAGTCTATTTGGCAAGCCATAAGTCTGGGCTGCTTTAATGTAGCACAGCTATACTAGTGCTACAAAAATAATTTGTGGGTTTCAGGTTTAAAAAATGAGGCTTAGACATTATAACAACGGCAGTAATTGTGCTGTAAACGAACCAACGATATCGGAGTTTTTCAACGGTAAGTACTTACATATGTTTTATTATTCAGTTATTATCCATTGTTTTCGAGTGTAATATAATCACACTGAACAGCAAAAACGAGATTAATTAAATAAGATATATGCAAACTTGTAACATTATTTCAGTAAATTCAGAAAATATCAGCTGCCTTTATAAGGAAGCTCAGCATACATATAAATTATGTTTATCTATGTCATGTTATGCGTATCAACAGTGGGTTCGTTGTGTTGAATGGTTACGTACCTGCTCTAAAATTTTTCAAAAATATAAAGGTAGTGTTATCTGTAGCCCGCCAGGATGTTTACCCAGCTACCATACTATATTATGAGCTTATCTTCTGCCGCGGATTCGCGAAACAATTTTAAATGTGGTGTCTCGCGGTGTTCTTTAAACCTCTGGGACTGGTCAAAGGCCCAGAGGTCTGCTGTGATATCTAACAAGAGGGAAAATGAATGTTAGGTTAACCCCATGATTTCTTCTAACATCGTATAGATTTCACAGGTATTTATATCAAGAGCGGTGTAGCTCGCTAATTGTTAGGCCCCATAAGCTATATTTATCACCTCTCTGAGGGTTCCCCCGCGTGACCGACTGGGCGAAGAAAGATTAGCAATGAGCGCTGAAATTTAGCAAAAAGGATTAAAGCAAAATCGTGGTGGTCAAAAACGAAAATTTTAGGGGTTAGGGAGAAGTATCTCTTACGGGTGACGCGGAGCGCCTATAATACCCAGGGTATATGCTGAAGTGGTAAGCTTGTTGTATTATAGTAAATAGGTTATCAGCTGTATTACAAAGTTCTCGACAATACAATACAAATTTATTCAGTTCCTATGGTACATACGAGACTTTACATTTACTGCAGTGTTCCGCTTCTGAACCGCGTTCATACGACTCGAGAATGGGAATTATTAAGCGTCGTCTGCACAGCATGCTTACTAGCGTTTGCAGAACATTGCCACACATGTTTATAATAAGGCAGAAAATTCAAATAAGGAAATGAATAATGTAAGGGCAAAATGGGGAGGTAAAGTCGTAAATCAGTATTTACTAGGGCAAACATAAATAACCTGATATAGGACAGTACCACCATTTATCAATTATAATTTTCTATCGTATTTTAAATTATTTGCAAAATCTACTTTACCTAGTAGTGTTTTAAACACTTTTGAACCTGCAACCGTAAATAAAGTATTCCGTCTATTGTTGATGGTAAGGCATTCCAATATTTTATTACCCGCATTGGAAATATATGGTGTAGTACGATGGTTCTGAACGCAGCTTTATATATTCTCTAATTGTGGCCACGGGTCCGCATTTCGGTAGTAGGGGATAGTTTTAAAATTGAATCGTATTCATTGTTGATCAATTTGAAAATTGCAATAAGGTCGCAATGTAGCCTTCTCAAGTGGCTCTAGATCAAGAAATATTAGTTATTAGTCTTTCATTGTACTGTGCTGCAGTCAGCGCACAACGATCACATAGACGCCTTGAGTAGTAGCGTTGGACGCGCTCTATGATATCGAAATCCCCTGAATGGCCAGGTGACCAAACGCAAGACGCGTATTCCAGTATATATTGACCGAACATATGTAACATATGCACGACGAAGTACATCAATATCAAAAGTTAAGAAACAGCGGAAGAAATTAAATAGTTTAAGGATTAAGATATGATTACCGGGAAAAAAGTTGTAGTTCACATTTACGTCCTTTCTGATTGCTCCTTGTTGCTGCAAAACATGGGTTGTTTCGGATATGGCAAAACACTTCTCAGCAGGGTTTTTTCAAAACGGACCCTGGGTCCAGCAAATTTTTTTGTCCAGACCTTAAACTCTTGGTCTAGATTTACAATTTTTGGCTCGAGAATTTCACGAATTTTTACACAATAAAGAAACGTAATTACGAAACGCAATTTTACATTATTACAAATAAATAAATTATTCTCTGCCTGTCCCAAGCCAGGATAAAGGACGAGGGCCATCTATGAAACCAGCATGTAAACCCAAAAAACCTAACTTCACAGAAATACAAAAGAAGGCTGCAAGCTAAACACAAGGTGTATCGGCTGTCTATGTTACAAAACAAATTAGATATGAAATTATATCAAGCATGGTATTGTGCCTTAAGCAAAGATAACAAACAAACCTGAGTTTTTACGGAGAGGGGGAGCGACTTTAAACCCACCGCGACCCGTGATATTTCGATTCATTAGATTTTTACTTCCTATCTCTTAAAGATTTTAAACACATTTTTAGGAGACTTTAAGCCATATATTTTTGTACCCATGTTTCTCTGCGACCCTATTTGGTCATATATATCGCGTATTCAGCTTGTAGTTGACTGTTCA
The DNA here is from genome assembly GCA_030248225.1 of Trileptium ribeirensis. NCBI lineage: Eukaryota > Metazoa > Nematoda > Enoplea > Enoplida > Thoracostomopsidae > Trileptium > Trileptium ribeirensis. Next base: position 19,904 of record JASANE010019190.1, read on the forward strand.
CCCACACCTTGATCGGCCATCGCCGTGTAATGATTTACCATATTTTTTATTCTTTATGAAGGTGATACCTAGCCGACAGTTTATTCGGCTGGGCATAACGGTGAGTTGAAGCTTTCGTATTCTGCAAAAAACTAAGCCGTAGCAGCAACGGTACTCAGATGGCTGGTTGTATGTGAGACGTGTGTAGTAGGCTTTCAAACTTTTGATGATTTGGAGCGTAAACAATTTCAGTAAAGAGCCGATTCCAAGGGTCAACCGTCCGATATGCAAAACAATGCCGATCACACTTTAGACGGGGAGTGAAACGAACTCGAAATTTTAGAGCATGTCCGCACAGTTCGTTTTCGATGATGTTGAAAAACGTGTTAAGGGTAGGTCCACATGCCCGTGGGCCATACGGTAAAGCATAATGAGAACGGCCCGCAGTCGACACGTTTCCAACGACTGCAACTCCAAACGTTTCAGCCGCACTTCGTGTGGCAAATGAACAAAGTGAGGCACTAGTTTCGTCACGCGCCGCTGGACTCCTTCCAGAATCTTTATATCCCTTTGGTATTGTGGGTACCAACTAGTCGTAGCGTATTCGCGTCTGGGTCTTATTAGCGCCTTATAAATTGGCAAAAATACTGGGCGTAAAGGGTAAACAAAATGAAGCCGTAGAACACAACTGTGCCGATTACACATTTCAACCGCTTTAGCACAATGCTTTGAAGTCTTCAGATCAACTGAAATTTACAGTGCCAGATCATTTTCATTGTTTTTGTTTGGAATATCAATATTGCTTATGCTGTACTGGTGGTAAGGTTTTGCCGATCCAATGTAGAGACAGGTACATTTTGAACCTTTGAACTCTACCAATGAATCATTTGCTCAAGCCATGGCACCTTCATTGTCAGCAATAATAGCAGCTACATCATGATCAGCCCGAAACTTATTTACACACCTACATAATTTAGTATCATCCACGAATTTACATACCTTGACCCCAACGTAGTTACCAAAAATAACACTGGACCTAGTACTGAGCCTTGTGGGCATAATACACTTGTTACTTTTATCCAGTTACTGGGATAACTGTTTATTACTACTGACTGAGTGCGCCCCGTGATAAAAGACCGTACCATGATAGTATTTATTATACTGTTTTATCTAACGTAATTTAGTAGGGATAATATATATCGCGATGGCAACAAAATTAATATTTTTCTGTTTTACAAATTCTTATAATAGATTCCACTGACGTTCTTCGACGCTGTACTAGTCCTTCGATAGGTATTTGAAGCCACCAATACTAATGAAGCATATACACCCAGAAATGTTCTTGATTATGTGTACATATCGCATCAATATGTATATATCACACAACTAATACGGAAGTCACTAGATGCCATGTAGGTTAGTGCTACTTTATAGCGTTTAGTGTTGGGGAGTTTGCTCTTACCAAGGGAAAATTTCTGACTTCGGACAGCAACCCTGCCATATATGCAAACATATTTTTATTGTTGGGTTTATCAAGGTTAAAGGAACTATTTATTTGTACACTCTTTCTTGCGCCAATTATAACGCTGATATCAAATAGTTAATGTGAGTTTGCAGAAATAGCATTATTCGCATTGATATAGGCACTGAAACTGTGTTGTTTGCTTACCCAAGTTTTTGTAACGCCTTTTGACGCTATACATGTTCGTTACTATAGGATCTTCGGATCTTTTGAATTTTAACGCTTCATAGAAGTGTCGCATGAAAAATTGCTAACCCCTAATTTTTGAGATACACATATTTACCTCGTACTTGAGAGCTACAACTTTCATAGCCAGGTTAGTTATTCTGTAGTTGCGGCGTAAATTTGTTCCAAAAATGTAAAAAATGCAGCCTTGCATACTTAACACAAATGTCAAACTCCGTGGTTTTCACCATATAGGATCCCCCACCATTTAAAAAATTATAACTGTTATTAAAAACTTCGATCAAAAAATGACCACTGTGCAAAAAATTTTCGTAAAGCAATATAATTTTGCTGTTACGCAATTTTTCGGCATGTTAGTCGTTTTAATTTATCGGGCAAAATTTATAATCAGGCTAAAAACAAATTTTGAAAATTTGATCAACTAAGTTTTATTCTCGTTAATAGCGATAGGTGTTTAATGTTAAACTGGCTAAGTTAATTTGTTCCGATGTTGTAAGCTTTGGCTATCACTGTATCCTCACGCCGCTGAAACGTGCTAATGAGCTAAACGAGCTTTTTATGTCATCTAAAGTGATTTAATTTTATCACTTCATTTATTTCCACTGCAGTGGCATTGTGTCAAGAGGTTTCAAAGCTGCTGCGTACGCGGTTGGAAATTTCGGTGAGCTGAGTATCAAGAATAGCGCAAAAAAAATTCTTGAACTGGTGGCCATAAAATATTATATATAGCGTTTTCGAAAAAACTTTATGTTTAACTAAACGATGACTGCAGTTACGAATGTCTAACAAAGGAAGATTTGATAATTTAATTTCCGCTTCGGGAAAATTCAGACATTTTATCCCAACAGAAAAAATAGCAATTTTTAGTCATACGGAAAAGTACTGGAGTCATTAACTTGCCCAAATCTGATTAACTTGGGATATAAAATTAGCCACTCAGTCACGGGCAAACGGTGCACAGTCGAAATACGATGGGGCCTTATTAGGGAATATATACAGCATTTACCGTATGTTACTATATCAATTTGTATTTAACGAAAAATTGTTTTTGTTCTTTATCCACAGACATATTTCAATTTTCAGGTGCTCCGTTTCATATTATCGTCTTGGAGACGGTCGGTGTGCTCATATCGCTGTTCAATGTTTTTATCCTGTTCTTCCAATTTTACTATATTTTCAAGTATATGTCGCATTACAGCAAAGCACGTATGACTGCCTGGCTAATAGCTACATTCCCAGTATGAGTTTGTATATTAGTGATATATAAATTTTTTAGTTTTTAACGGTTGGATGACTGTTGAGCTGATTAGCAGAAACTTAGAGTAGGGAGATGGATTAAAAAGTGTCAAACTTTCGAGCATCGAATAAATTTTACGCGGATATATCTAAAACTTCGAACAGTCTTTGAACACCTTTGGAAAAATGCGCTTGAAAATTTTGGAAAGTATTTCCAATAATTTAATATTTCCCGAACAAATATCTCGCTGAGAATGGGCAACACTATTGTTTGCAAGAATTTGCTGGAGATTAAAAACTGAGTACCAACAATAGGAACATTGCATGATCCAGGTAATTGTTTTATTACTACTCTCTTTCTTATTTACACTTGGCGTTCTGTAAGATAGTTACTTTTTCTGTAATTTGTGTTACATAACTGTTGAGCGTCGCATAGTTTACGACTGCTATTATTTAGTTTTTGGCTTTACACTTGAGATGATGCCAGAGATTGAAATGTATGCTGCGTTTGAAAATTCTATAAGTCCGAGTCGTAATACGGATTTTATGCAACAACCGCATGCCGTAGTTACATCGATAATAGTCTGATCATTATATTACTGTCGTTACATAAGTAGTCAAAATTTTTAACTATTCAGTAATTAAAAATAAATGGGTGGTGGAATTTGGTGAGGACGTTGAATTTTATGCGGTAATCGAACTATAAATTACTCTGGATAAATCCGTAACAGATAGAGGAGACTTGATTTGTCGCAAAGAGCACATAAGTATAATTTTAATTTGGTTTTCAAAATTGAGCGACGTTTATTCAAGTAAGTTCAACCGTAAATTTCCTTTTGCAAAACCTGTTGAGTTAATTGGAACGAGACGAGTGGAGTTTCCACTGAGGACGCTACGGAGAAAATAGTGAAAATCTCTTTTTGCCTGACGCTGTCATTCATAAAGTCATCTTCGCGTGGATGGGTTTCGATAATATTGTTTATTCGATATTAACAGTGGTGAAGATAATCTCTTGAACGAGAATAGCGCTCCGACACTATCTTCGGGGTCAAAGTGGCAAAAACAGGCTGTTAAGTGTTTTTGTCACATCTGGCCATACGTTACCAGTGTTTCACAACCCTTCGCATCGTGAAACGGAGACAACAATGAAACAGCGCATTGAGAGCTACGACCTTGCTTCCCACAAGTTTTTGTGGGAGCACTTTTTGGACCGCTAATGGCCTGAATGTTCGTCGACCCTTTGAAAGAAATATTTTCAAATTTGGGCATGTTATTGCGTGTGTAACAACGACTGTCTATTAGATGATAAAACACGCTGGATTCGACGGTTTAGCTATCTATAGTCCAGCTTGATTATATTATACCTTTTCATGGGTTTTTAAGGTGGACGAATTCGACTACTAAAATGTAGTGTGTTTTCATTTGTTTGGTTACGTGTTGCGTGAAGGGCATCTAAAATGGTCTATATATATATATATATATTTATATATTTATATATATATTTATTTATAGCTATATATATTTATATTTACACAGCTATATATATTTATTTATTTATATATATATATATATATATATTATATATATATATATGTATATATATATATGTATATGCATATATATATATAAATTAAAATATATATTACATATATATAGGTTAATATTTATAGTTAATAAAATATATTAAATATAGTCTATATATTAAAAACCTATATAGCTTTTTCTGCACGCCGAATACAATGGTTTGGTTATTTAGAGTACGGCGTGTATATTTCCTACGTTTTCATATGTTTTTGATAGGTTTAAGGTCAACTACGGATTTCCAGAATATAGTGTGTCTTCAGTAGTTTAATTACTTATTGTGTATAGGACAGCAAGAATAGTCTTTTATAGGGTTTTGGCATGCTGAATACAGTCGTTCGTTCATCTAGAGATCATCATGCATATTTATGCCGTTTCCGAGTTTTTTTCAGCGAGGTTTTATGTTTTTCAATGGTTTCAGTGTTACAGAGGTTTTAGGGGCGTATACGCATGGAACACAACCTGCTACAGGTGATTACTCAATGCGATAACGTATAAATGAAACCACGCTTGCTCCATATCACCTCGCATGTGAGATACTACTTTTCCTGCGTTATTATGTAGCGATGCATTTAGCACAATAATAGATGTTTCTGTTCGTAGGTTCAATATGACTGAACGCTTCCACTTGTGATTGATTGGTGATATTTTATCAGGTCTTAACCGGTGTCATAATGTGTTAAGTATATAACTAATGCATTAATTCATGAAGTCCACTCCGCTTATAAATATTGATGTTCTGGTGCAATAAAATTTTTAGGTCCTGTCCGCTTGTTACGCTGTTGGACTTGCTGTGCCGAAAGCTAATCATCTAGTTACGATCTTCGTATCGCTGTAAGAGCTGTTTTTACTATAAAGTTTTTAATTACCACTTATGTATTTTGACGACGTTACCCGTATGCGGCGACAGAACTTTCGCAGCTGTCTTAAGTTGTAGAGTTTTATCTTCGCTTACAAAATATAGTCTGTTTGTAAAAATTAATATGTGCTCAAATTGTTGGTAATTATGTGCATAGAAAGAATACACCCCAGGAGTCCATAGCCAGTATATAATCCTATCGTTTTGTTACAGTTTCAATGGTTAATATAGGTATAAGAACTGATTTGGGGTTAGCGCAGTGTGAAAACCGTAAGTTGTTTAGCTATTGAAAACGTATGTATCGCAATTGTTTTTTAACTTTTGCGCGAACCTCGGTATTGTTTCAGTGATTATATATAACCTATATGATGTCATCGCCCTATATTATATCAAACCAGTGCGGTATTTTTTGGCACATTTTCGTTGCAATATACAATGAAAGACAGAACACCGAACGACATTATATAATTACTTTCGTGTGTGGTTCAGTAATATTTGCAGTATAGCTATTAACTATCTGACTCCGGTATGTTGCCTCCGCGAACAATGGAGATAGAATTAATTTTGGGTGTTAAACTGCGAATTGTACTGTAACGCTTGCAATGCAGCTATTCTTACTCCGATTTACTTGATCTCTGTTTTTTCTTAAAACGTATTTACTGAGAAAAACCGGGTGGAGTTTGAACAGATCACCGGTATAAAAAATAGCGAAAATTTCATTTTTGGCGGCCGTTTTCACTCGTAATCAATTCATCCGAATGGATTTCGACATCATTTGTGTTCCATGGTAAAAATGATAACGATGTGCCCTTTAATTGAATGGTAAGAGCTCCGGGCCCCATCTTCCGGGTCAAGATACCCAAAAACTGATTATGTTTTTTGTAGTAATCAGACCATACGGGTTTATAAACATTATACGTCTAAAGTACATCGATTCAATGGGAGAAGATGGTTCGCCGGATAAGAAAAGATTTTCACAATCGTCAATTTTCCCAAAAATTTCTGCGGGGATGTTCGCGAGGCTTAAGGGGATACATATGGCTTGAGGGTTGCCCAGTGTCATGCGGGTAGCTCTCCCTACCTCCTGTGGACACCTATGGAAATATTAGTATTTTGCAGCCCATATCTCGCAACACAGACTTTATATCGTATGCTCATCGAGATCAATAATTTTGCTGAATAACGATTTTTTGCGTGTCCAACTTGACTAAATTATAGCTATTCATGGGGTTCTAGGGTTTTGCAGTCGATGAACTCGATTTCCAGAATATGGTCTGTCTTCAGTGTTTGGTGATATATTCGGTTTTCAGACATTCCGAACTATCTGACTGTGTTTTTCTGTGCGCTAAATACGATGGTGGGTGAGCTGGATGCAATTATGCAACCCTCCAGAATCCAACACGACTGTACATACCTTTTCAACGGTTTTCACGGTGTTCATTGTCGACCGCCGGCGAACTCGTCTTACCGAAATAATTTAGTCTCTCCTCACTTATTTTGGTAATGCAATGCCTTCTGCTCTTTGGGTAAGCTGTTGTAGGTTTTATGACTCGTAGAACACGACGAGTATGTTCCTTAACTTGTATTAGACTGGAACTACAAGGGTTTCTGAGGTTTTAGGGTGGTATATACATAAAACACAAATCCTGTTACAGATGGTTACAAACAAAGACGGCCATCCATAACAAAGCTCCCTCTGTCTTACCTTCGATTTCAAGATGCAAATATATCTAATGACTTCTGAACCGAAAATGATAACACTTTTTTCAGTTGATCACTGTTCGCTTATATTTATCATTTTACTGAAGCGGATCGAGTGGAGTTTCCACTGGCGGCGATAGAGGGCAAAAACGTGAAAATTTCTTCTTGCCTGTCTCTGTCAATCATCACTCATCTTCAGGTGATAATTTTTGATGATTTTTTGTTCGATAGCGAAGGTGATGTCGATATACTCTTCAGTAGAACGCAGTACGAGTCATATTTCGAATCAAAATGGCATGAAACAGGTTTTAAGGGTTCTTTGCAAATATGGCCGTACAGGTACCAGTGTTTTGCAGCCATTATATCGCGACATAGATTTTGCATCAAAAAATGGAGTCCACAAGGTCTATTGGACATTGCTAAACATAACTTTTTGTGATACCGCTCCTTGCACTGCTGTGTTCCCGAATATGGTTTGTAGACCCATTGCCAGTAATACCGATTTTTAAAATTTCGGCATGTTTTTACCTTGTTACGAATGCTTATTGTTTTATCAAGCACGATGAATAATGATGATTTTATTAGATAGAGTACAACTCTTGGCTATATTATACCTGTTCATAGAGTGTAAATGGTTTTACGGTCATCGAACCCGAATTCCGAAATGTAAGTAGTCTGTTTTCATTTATTTTGTTATTTTTGAGTGTCGGGCATCAAGAATTGTCTATATATAGGTTTTCCAAGAGCTGCATACGATGATTTGGTTATTTAGAAACCAGCACAAATATTTAATGCTTTGTCAGTATTGTTTTGGATGAATTTAGGGTCGACGAGGTTTTATCGATTTGAAAGAGTTCAGATTTTCAGAGATTTTAGGGTGGTATATAAATCAAACACAGCCTGTTACAGGTGATTATGCAGAATCACGATTTATAAGCGAAACCACATTCTCTCGGTTTCGCCCTCTCATGCGAAATGCTAATTATGCTTTCCTGTATTTTGTCAAGCTAAAATGTGTGCATAACTTAAACGATAATGTTAATATTCTGTGAATTCCCCCTTAATAATATTGGCCCAACGTTTTTAATATAGCTTAAAGCGTAATTTTTATAAAAAATGTATATTTTCTTGTTTCATAGAGTCTACTGCCGAAGTCTATTCACATTTGTGCCATACATTTTCGAGCTATTTGGCGGTCGAGACGAATTCATTTCGCACATGGAGTATCGTATTCGTCGTTTAGAACTAGCACAAGGCTTATGCATTTTGTGCAAATGCTTTGGATCGGTCAAATTGTCGAGGTAAGTGTTTCTTATCAAGTCTGATTATTCGAGAATTCATGCCTTTTTGCCAAAGTAAACAAACGACGTATATCACCATACGCACCGTACGTCATATTCACCATCGGTTGTCAGCTATTCTTGTCTCTAGCTACAGAAATAGTTGCTGTTGTGTTGGCACTGCCTTTTTCGAATATGTAATAGTCATCGCTTAATATTTATTTCTTTGTCGCATTATAGGTGCTAAGGCTGGTCAAATCCTGCATTCTTTAACTTTGCCGTGACGAATGATCTATCATGTATGTGAGCTAAAAAATAATCATGTCCGTAACAGTGTGCTATATTTTGGGAACACTATACATACTTCGCGAAATATCATCAAGTTGTTTTTTATGAAATCGGATTTAGACGAACCAAGGATTCGTCGCCCACATTAGTTTTGCTTGACTTTACTTATTTTATGTGGTTGCCCCACCTAAGATGTATTGCGGCTGACAAATGCTATATATAACAATATGTTAAATTAGTTGAACTATTCTGTATGTGACTAATCTATGCTGACTTTGGCTTAACTTGATTATTTTGTAATTGCGATATCATTTTGCACTTCTTGCGCAATGCATATGATTTTTTCGTATATATTCGATGATAATTCCACTGTACTGCCAGAACATAAAGTGATTGACACAACCTAAAGTTTGTACTGTTTGCTGTTCTAGATTTTCAATCGATGTTATATGTTGGTTAATCTACCAGCACGCAATCATTCGTACTCTTCGCAATTTTATCTTTACAATTTTGAATGTTGGCGGCGTTGTCGACACTTTTAGTTTGGTTGAAGTTCGTTTTATTTTCGTAGTTTAGTAGAGTTGTCCAATATTTTTCTACTTAAATTTAGTTTAAGTTCGGTCGTTGGTTATCGAAATAATTGGAACGGCGCGAGCGGAGTTTTCACTGAATGCGCTAGGGGGAAAACCTTGAAAATTTCTTTTTTTCTTTGTCGCTGTGATTCATAACTCATTTTCGGATGGACGGATTTCGACAAATTTTCCGTTCGGTAGCAAATGTGATGACGATGTACCCTTCAGTTGGACGTGAGCAGTTTGAACCCCAATTTCCGGGTCAAAATTGCAAAAAACGGGTTTGCCAAAATCTGGTCATACGGGTACCGGTGTTTTGCAGGCCACATCTCTCGACATAGTCTTCGCGTCGAAAAATGGAACAATAATTTGAAATCAGCTCATTGAAATTTCTTTCCTGGCCTCGACTTTTTTGTGAGATCACTCCCTGGGCCAGAATATGGGTCGTGGACCCTTTGCCATGAATAAGGATTTTTCAATTTTAGCAAATTTATTACTTGTCTTTCTACTTTGCAATGAGTGTCTCTTAGGTTATCGCGCTCGTTGAATACGACGGTTTTGCTATTAAGAGTCCAACCTGACTGTATTAAATGTTCTAATGGGATCTAGAGGGGTTTTAGGGTGCATAAACGCGATTTCCAAAATATGGCGCGTTTTCATTTGTGAGATTATGTATTGCATACAGGGCATCAAAAATGGTCTATATGTATATGTATGTATTATATATATATATGTATTTTAAAGGCTGAGTACAATGATTTGGTTATCCCGAGCCCAGCTTGCATATTTCATGGGTTATCAATGGGTTTAGGGTCAATGAATCCGATTTCCAGAAAATAGTCTGTTTTCAGTAGTTTGGTTATGTATTGTGTAAAGGGCAGCGATAATTATCTCTATATAGGTTTTTGGCATGCTGAATGCAATGATTCGTTTATCTAGGGACCAGAACCTTTATTTCATGGCGTTTCAGGGGTTTTAAGTGGGTTTAGGCTCAATGAATCCGATTTTCAGAATATCATGTCTTCAGTGGCTAATGCTAATGAAAATTACCGCTGTAAACAGCAATGCGGTGGGCGTTACCAACTTTTTCATTTCAGCCCGTAGGAGGTTCACAGTGGTAATTAGAGCCACAAGTGGCCTCCTGGCGATCGGTCATTTTTGCACGTATGGTACTCAATTTACAGACCCCGTGGGTGTGGAAGGATAAGTCAAAGTCACCCTAGTCCTGGTTCAACACACGACCTTACAATCTATAATCCAACGTTCTATCTAGCAATTGGGTCTTTACTATGTATACTGAGAATAAATTATATATAATATTATGAGTAGTAATCGTAGTTGATTAATTTACTAGTTTCTTCAGGCCAATATTTATAGTCATTCAGATATTTTCGACTGACCGAATTTGCCACCACTATTTCGCTATTGAAATAGCCGTTGAATTTTCATTGTTTCAGCAACCATATATTTGGATTGCTGCGATTATCAATTTGATTTCGACATTAGCTGCTGTATATGCGGTTGCTTTGTTGAAGAACTTACTTACTGTAAGTATAGCTATTAATTTTTGTTTTATTCAGCGTACGACTGCGGTACACAGTACATTCTGGCTCACTGATTGTCGTTTTACAAGAGCCATACACGTATGGATTTTACAAATTAACATTTCCGAAGGACCACTTTTACCAGCTTTGAAAAATCGTTGATATAGGCTTATATAATGGAGGCAGCTCCCAACCATCCCCCTTTGGTTACTAGTTGTTTTCTTTTTCGCTGTATATATAGTATACTCAAATATATAATTGAGCGAAACTGATTACATTTTTATTGCAATTTACTTAATTAATTAAATGCAATATTTTTATTTTACTGATTACATTTTATTTTTTATATCTTTTATTTTCAACAAAATTTTAAATTGTATACCTACAAACGGAATTAACGCATAGACACAGAAGTTTTTTTTATTTTTTGACGGAGCCGCAAAATTGTACTAATAGGTGACATATTTATAATGTGAGCTTTTTTGCTACCGGTTACATCCACGGTATTATTTGCAATGGTAAAAAAACCCCATAGTGTACTGAGCAGAAGTGGTTAGTAATATCAGGGTAGCAGCGAAATTTGTTAACGATAAAACCTTGAAATTATACTTTTGTACAACACGATAGTTAACTTAATAAAAATTATACTTTTGGTCAAGTATAATTTTTATTTGTAACTAGCTTTGGTCCGTAGGTACACAAATTTTGGTGAAATCAAGTTTTTTATTAAGCAGTTCTAAGTGCATGGTAACTATGTGTATCATTTTGTTCCGTTTAACACTTTCGGTATGATGAATTTAACAGGCAGAAGCTGAAACCGTTAATCGAGAATAATTCCAATTAGGAATATCATTACTACCCTGATACTAATAATTCTAATAATGATTAATGCTCAATATAAAAGATCGCCCGACTGGTAGTTCGTGAGCAAATCAACAAAAAGTAAATTATGTAATAAAAATTTAAATGATTTTGCAATACTAGCGATCAATTTGTTCAAGACCCGTTTAACCGGATAATGGTCTCTTATGGCGAGTGCTGAATATTATATTTTTTGCTTTTTTATAACTGGTTTTGATTTAAACAATGATTTTTATGTTAGTGTTTATTATTCAATATTACTTATTGTCGTAAACATATAATAGCAATATATAAATTACTGTTTTTCGAATCTGCAGTAAAAATATTGTTGCAGAATGTATGTTTTCAATGTTGTAGCGTTCCAACAGGTGTTTCTTTCTTCTTAGCCCATCAATGCATATTTATCCTACATAAAAGTGATATTTTTTCAGATGTTTTGGTAGTAATACCTAGGCGGAGTAAGAAAGCGGATACGACGGAGAAGTCGATGCTATTGTTTAGCTAAATAAATAGTTATGTGTTTCTGCTTTCAGGAGCCTTTGGCAAAGTACCGTGCTCGAGAAATGCTGCACTCTGTCCATGCAATATTGATTTTGTTCAATTTTCAACGCTTTGTGTGGGATATTTTAACAATCATTCCTGGAGTGCTGTCGTGCACAGCTGTTCTCAGCTACAATACCATCAGTACATGTAAGTTTTTTTTGCGAAATTCTAAAGTAGCACTATTCGTGTTTGTTCGGTATTTCATAGAGTGCCGTGGACGTGTTGTAGGCAGTAAATGCTACCCAGCACATTAAATCGACGTAACACTCGCGGTGAAGCCCTTAATGCACTGCGTATGACGATACTCTTGTGCAAACACCGTTTACATTAACATATTCGGCAGATTTTGTTGTAATGCATGTCCGATAATGAAATTTCATGAATGTCTTGCTTGTCTGTGTTGGAGCCACTATTTTTTATGTGTTTAAGGGCTTTGATCCAGCTTGACTGACCGGGCTATGCAATGCGCAGAGGTTGCGACGTTGCTAGGAGCATGTCAGTGGCTATATTATCGATTTAGACTTAGGCTTAACTTTACAGTACCGACGGGCTGCGTCGAAATAATGTATTTTCTTTTTACCCACTCATAAATTTATCGTTATTTGTATGGTTCAAATTGTCAAATTGATTCAAAATGCAGCAGGATTTATTTGGGGATATTGTTTGTCTCTGTCTTTCTATGTCATTCGCTTTATAAAAATTATCACAAGCCGTGGAATAAATTTAAATGGCGGTCATTAACTACTTATTTAACTGTTCTGCTGAAACAATCTTTTTGTTCGACTTTCCCAAAATAGAGTGCGGTTTTGATTATTACGTACTTTATGTTTTGTGTTTTTTGCGTTTGTTTTGAGATTTTCGCACGCAATTTAATATATACTAGCACCCGAGAAGAAAAATATCTTTTGGAATTTCGAGTTGTGTATGTCTATCCATCCAGGCTGCTGATTCCCGATGCGGTACTATTTGGACCTGGAAACAGAAAAACCTTTGTTATTTTCGTGTTGCATGTCTATTTATCTAGGCTACTGATTCACCAATGCAGTACTATTTGGACCCGAAAACAAAAATGCTGTTTGATTTTCGCGTTATGTGCATATCCATCCATGCTGCTGCTTCACTGCTGTGTTACTATTTGAACCTAAAAACATAGATGCTTGTTTTATTTTAGGTCTCCGTATCCCTGGTTTAGATTTAAAAGCAAATAAATTTTCACTATTTTAGTAATGTTTAGCATCGTTCTAAAGTTTTATAATACATATTACCATAGTTTTTCCAGCGTATTAGATGTATTATCAGGAAAACAAACAAAATTCCCGTGGTTTGTCTAATATTTTGCCACAGGTTAAGTGTTCTGAACCAAGATGAGCCAAAATCGCAAGATCATGTGTGTTCAATTTGATAAAATGATTTTTTTGTGTAAAGTACCGTAAAGCCTCAAATATACTTAATTAAACCCACTACATGGATATCTTAATTATTAGTCCTTACGTAACTGGTCGGTCTATCTCGCACAAAAATTGTGATATTATAGGATTCTACAAACTACGTTTTTATTTAACTATTTCCATATGTTTATGCTTAATTTTCAGTTTACTACAATTTTGGCTTTATCATCGAGCTATTTCTTATTTCGACGATTTTAACAGTGGTATTTCGTGTTGACAAAAATAACGCGTTATTCGACAAACATCCGCGGTGCTATCAAGCTGAAGCCAAAATTAGCAACAGCACCAATTTGAATAAGCCCGCTGCTTGCATGGAACAAGAAGCGACGATAGGGCAACAATCTGAATGTGTTTCTGCCAGTGGCAGTGGCACAACTTTGGAGTCAATCAGCGATGCATCAACGACTTGTAGCAGTGCACACAGCGGTCTCCCAGATCGGAATGCTGTTAGCAATGACAGCGATATTAGTAATAACAATAATAGTAATTGCAATGGAACTGTGAACGGATGTGGTCATAACCATTATTCGGTCGTTCCTGTCCGCTACAATGAACATGGTGTAGAAGCGTGGGTTGCTTAAAGAAAAACACTATAATATGACTAATCGACTAATATGTCGAACTGCATAATAATTATTATTAAGTGAGAACTTTATTAAAGCATAAATAGTTGCCTTATTTTTAATCTCAAATTTTCTTATTTTCGTGACAGGACTATAACATTACTTACTTTGTATAATTATTGTTTCCACTGTTAATAACATTTTGAACATTGACATTTATAGAGCATGGTTAGTGTTCCGGAATTACTGCGAAAATGTGCCTCTAAAGATAATCATTCCTTTAGGTTGTTTCAATCTTCAGGATGCCAAATCTAATCGGCTTTGAGTTTCACCGGACTTACATTGAGTCGTATTAAATTAGAATATTAATTCGACGATTTGATTTAGAGTCCAGCACGAATATTTCATGTCTTTTCAGATGTTTTCAACGGGTTTAGGGTCAATAAACAAGATCGTCACAATATGTGTACTATGTCTTCAGTATTTTACTTTTGTATTGCGTACAGGGCATGAAGAATGTTTTATAAATAGGATACGATCGTATGGTTATCTAGAGACTAGAACAAATACTTTGTGCGTTTTCAGTTATTTACGATGTTTTAGGACAACGAAGTTTTATGGTTTCCACCGGGATCAACGTAACAAAGGTCTTACTGTAGTATATACATTACACAAAATAACCACTTTATGAAACTTTTACCCTCTCTTGCGAGTTACTAGTTTATCTATTAATTTTTTATAATAATTATCTATTAATACTAGACCAGTCCACTTTTACACTTTACATTACTAATACCGTCACTAATATCATTAATACACCATAAATATGTTCTGTATGCGTGCATCCTGATAACCGTTAGTCAGAGTTACCTACTATAGTATAAGATTAGCGTGAGCTTACCAGTGATATACTATGGTTGCATATCTGTTATAAGTCCTAAATCATTTTTTGAATGTGTGTATATGCTCAGACACAACCGTAAACTGTTAGTCTGGTTGCAATGTTGAGGTACTTTTTGGTAACAATATTATTGTATTAGTTATAATTTGCACAATATTGACAATAGCTTAGGAAAGCATTTAAGCTGTGTAATATCGAACAAAGTTTATACTCATGTATATATTTATTTTCTCGACTGACGTGTAGTATTGTGAATTTTTGCCATTATTTGTACTCCTGTTCAGCAATTTGATCTTGGATATTCTTTTTTTATTTTACTACCCGGTACATAATACGTACCTGGCCCTTCACAGGAGCGGGCAGAGGAACTCCAAGAATTTTCAAAGCTTCTTCAGAATATCGGTCCTCAGGTTTCCCCACGTCATATTTCCAGGTACGTTTTGGTTTCACCCAGGTAGTTTGAGATGACTTCGAAAATAATCGTCCCAAATAAAAACGGTAGTAACTAAACTTTATACTGCTGCTTTTGTTTCGATTATTCACAACAGAAAATCTTAATTATAAACGACGCGCGGTTTTCTGAAATTTTCACCAGATATATAATATATGTTATAAAAAGCGTCAAAAAGACTAAGTAATAAGGCTTCCGCTAAGTTAACCTGGGGTGGGGTAAAATTTTTCAGCTAACAAGGAGGCACCCCCAGGATTTCTTAGTTGGAGCTGAAGGTTTCTACGTGCACTTTAGATTCTATTGAAAGGCTAGGGCATGTAGTATATAATTTAATTTCTAAAAGCTCACTATTTCATTTTGGTATTTATCATCATTCTCATTTAAAATGTCTTTCATTTATTTTTGCTAAGGTTACTAACACTGTGTAGTAGCTGGTCGTTTTTGTACACTTAGACATCGTTTGCATACCACATATATGCTCACAACTCTCAGTATGAGAGCATAATTGGTGATTAAATTCCTTTCTTGGTGGTAGTATAAACTAGAGAGTGGCCGATAGTGGACAGGACATTGGCTGGAGATGATTTTATTATATTGCGATATCGAGATTTTATCTGTCGGATATGGATGATTTGGCCATTCGTAGGTTGTGCTGAAGAATATTAAAATCTTCCTTGCAATCCCCTTATCCTGTGCCTGAGCTTAATCCTATGATTAGGCTGGGGGATTCTGGGAAAACCCGAATATTTTATTGCCGTTTTGTCAACATATTCTCAAGAAGGTTTTTACATTTTAACGATGGAGCCAAATCGGATAGAAGTGTGGACTGGACTTGTTGGTTCTAACGTTCAACGTGGGATCCGGTGCGAGCATCGGTAATGTATGTATACCCTATGTTATTGCACAATCTATTTTGTACGTGTCATATATATTGTTTTTTTTTGTTTTTCATGAATTATTGTACAAAACTACAGTATTTTATTCTTGCTATTACAGCTTGCCATTTTACTTGTTTTATTCCAATATACACATACATACTTATGTAACCTATTTGTTGTATGTACTTGTTCATATTTTTTCGGACGTAGTTCTTGATCTATTTTTTCGAATACATTATATATGGTCGTGTATATAAATAGAAATGGTTTTAATCGAAGATACTTTGTTTTTACTTTTATTTTTATATCCATTGTGAGTCAAACATGTGCTCAGTGTAGTGGAGTTGTGTTTTCTAATGCAATGATCAACTGTTTACTACTGCATTGCAGCTATCATACCATCATCTAGAGCCATCGAGCTATAGGTATATTCAAATATATACTTAACCGTATAGTATTGCATTGTAGCTAACATCCCATAACGCATAATCAACCCAGAAGGCACATCCTTTATAGCGATCAAGCAATGGGAATATTCAAATGCTCAACTGCTTACTATTGCATTGCAGCTAACATGCCATAACTCATAATCATATTTTTTCGATATAATGTAGGCGATGTCGTTTTAAGTACTCGAAAAACCGCTCTTGTGCAGTTTAGACAAATCCTACGTTAATATGAAAAGGAGGATTTATATATGTATATTATATCTAATAAAAATATATATTATTTATGATTTTATATATATTATATATAATAAAAATTCGTTTATATTTAAGTTTGACTTAATAAATTAGTTTAATTTAGTTTCACTATATTTTCATTGAGATCGTAATTGTTGCTGTTTAAAACTTATCCATCCATATTATAGCGTTATATACAGCAAATTATATTAAATATATATGCAGCCAATGCGTAGGAGATGAAAAATATTTAAATAAGTTAGTATTTTAATATGTATATACATAAAATTTATTAAAAATATTTATTGTAACGCATCTTCAACGCCTAGCAGCATTTCTATTGAAATGCAAGCCCTTGGCAAGTAAATTGTATATACCTGCTGATACATTATAAATGGGGAAAATGAGGCATTTCTTACCCGATGTTCGTACCAAAATTCGAAATTCTATGCAGCCTTGAAGGCATGGAACACTGGGCGCACATGTTATATTTATAGAAATATTATAGTTCAGCGAGATACGGTAACCCCGTAAAATCTGCACACCCTTAGGAGTGTTCAGGGTCGAATTGTGGAAAGCAAGCCAAGTGGTCGAAGACATTGGGCGCCGTACGCCGAACAAAGTAACAATTTTGTATCAGGGGCGTTTCCAGAATTCGGTTTCTGCGGCCATAGTGTTGGGAGCGCACCTCCCGCTATGTCTTCAAAATTGACCATTTTCAGGCTAGGGAGTATAACTGAAGAGACACTCATTTTCCAACGTCACTGTTTTGTACATATTTGCATCAGCTGATCTATTTTTATCTGGGTAAATAAAAATAACAACTGGTAATTGATTTTGACACGAGGGTTCTCGAGCCTGTGTTAATAGCACTAATTATTTTTGAAATATAAACTTGCTTGCAGAATAGATATCACCTATCACATGTCCTAAACTTGTAGTAAATGGACCAAATCACTGCCTGTGGCGCAGTTACCGATGGCTAGACAGTTAAATAATAACTTTTTCTGTGTCAATTTAGTATGTTTTGGTTCGTTCATTAGTTTCATTCCAAAATGCATATCCTTATTAGTCACATCTCATAATTTGCATTTTTTTTGTGTTGTTTAGCATTGAATGTGTTTGGCTTCTTGTTTTAGTAAGTTTATTAGCCTTAAAGCACGGTGTCCAATATCCGTCGGCTTGGCTAAATCCTCTAGCTACGGTGTTATGATCACGTATGTCTGGGATTATATTGTAAACAAAAATTATAAACCATGTTTTCTAAAATACGGACATAATCAGATGTTTTGGTAAACAATGTAGTGAGTAAAACGTTATTTTCGCAGGTTTCACTAACAATTTTGTACTTTTGGACAATTTTTTTGGACATCCATGTATATTTTTGTATATAGTAAATATTAGCAATTGAAACATTTATTTCCTATAAATTGTTTTTGTTATTTTTATATGTGGACATGGACTCTGATCTAAATTTAATTTCGAGTGTGTAATTTGATTATCGCTACGTCACAAGTGTACGTAAAGGCGTTGTTTTGTCACAAAATATTTTATAAAATTTTTGGGAAACGGTGTTAATTCAATCTGTTGAAAACAAAATTATATCGGTTGTTAAAATAAAATGATCTTTATTGTAGTTTTTTTACAGAGGTTTGACTGGCTTATGAAAGTGGCTCTAGTGTGTGATGGAACAACATTCCATTACTATTTTACGTACGATGAAAGATCGGTAACATTCGGACAAATGTGATGACTGTTCGGGTAAAGTAAATTGTTGGTTGGTATCACTTTCTACGCTATTCAACTGATTCACATCGTATCGACGTGTAAATTCGATGCCGCAGGACATCAGTATAACTTGTTTAGCAGCTCCTAGGAGTGAGGAAGAGCCAGAGTTTGAACCTCTGGCTCGGCTCTTAGTTAACCCTGTCCGATTCGGGTCGGCTGTCAACGTTAACAGCCACGACTCGGTTGTTTAAAGTCCGCATCGGGCATGGCTTTTTCTATATCAATTACACGCTCGGCTCTAAAACCCTTGTAATAGTAAACTGACTATTAAACTAATCATTGAATTGTGTGAAAAACAAGCTTTTATAAACCGAAAGCGGTGTTTCGAGAAAGGCTAGGATCTGCTCGGGTCTCAACGGCAAGCTTTATGCCCGTCCAGACGTTGAGTTTTCGCTTCTGGTACTTTGAGATAGCGCCTGTAACAGTGCTGCAAGCAAAATGTCAAAAAAAATTTACTCAGGCATTAATAAATCGACAGAGCACGATTGTGTTGTTTGCCAATAAGGGTTATTTGACGTGTGTTTCGATTTCATTGATATATAACGTTACATAATGCGTTCGTACATTCACTAATGGAATCATTTTAATACCATTGTTCTGCTCATTTCTTTATGTAACAGTTGTCCGAATTTGAAATTGCAGTTCTGTGTTATGTTATTTTAAATTTGTGAAATTAAGATCTGCTGCTCTAGATTGTTGAAAAACTGGAAATCGTGTACGTATTGACCTTCATAATATTTGACTATAATTGTGTTTGCGGACGATGTCAGTTTTAAAATTATTTAAATTTTCACCTATTTTATAGCAGTGCATTGTCGCTTGAATTCGTTCTGGAAAATGTTAAAATAATTTAATTTACAAAACAAAAAGATTGTGGTACTGTATATATGTCACAAGTTTCATTGATGACAATCGTATAAATTTTCAGCTCAAAATTTGTCTGGTAGAATTGTTGGGTCTTTTCTTTACCCCTCCCCCATTCCTAAATTGGTCAATTTTGAAGATACAGCGGTAAATTTGGTACCTTTCGATTCAGCCTGAGGTGTTGGCTCAGAAAATATCCACCTCGGTGATGAGTTTTATGATAATTATTTTTTGTGTTCCAAATGGTCCCCCATGGTGTCTAAAAATTTCAAGAAAATTTTTTTCGATAACTACATGGTATTTCTAAATTCACCAATTTCGGTCTGGGGGAGGCGGGCAAGAAGAAAGATTCCAATTATCTTACTTGTTTTCGCAGTTCCCCACAGTTGAATATCATTTTGACTGGATTTTTTCTTATTTTAAAAAACTCGTATTCTTCAGAACATTGAATAGATTTAGAACGTTCAGATAAATAAATACCTATATAACAATTTAGAATAAATAATTTTCGGTGTTTTGAGAAGATTTTATGCATATTTTTGGCTGAAAATTTGAACACTTACACGTAGATTTATTATAAACGTTCCACATTTTCGGCAGCCTATGCACGATGTTGAGTGATTGCTGTTTGCGTTGTGCTAAAAACTTGATATGCAGCGGTGTTGGTGTTAGACAAAACCGTCTCTGGCCCAATTAATACAGAGAGGCGCTTTGTTATAACGTTGGAAAAAGAACATCTTAGTTCGGGGTAGGGTGGCTTCCCGCCGGATTAGGCTTAGTATACGTTTTATATAAGGACCTAAGCTTAGCCTTAGTATATCGACAACGGCATGGCGTGCAATAATTCATTTACGCCGTCAGGGTTACTTTGGCTCTAATATATTGATTTGGTTTACAACAGGTAATAACAATTGCACATTAATATTGTTAGTCAACACTTTCTACTCCAACTTGACATTACTATGCCCAGTGACACCTAACTGTTATGCCGTTTCAAACGCATATATGATATATCGTCGTAGGTGTCCCAGACCTCCTAAGCCATGTTTACCCCTACCCGCGGGAAATTTTAGCAGTCGAATAATCTTTAGGGGAAAATGCAGTAAATTTGTGAAGATAATGGAGGAAAAATTAGGGAGCCAGGGAAAATGCTTTGGCTACACCAATATGCGTATGCCGGCATGTCTTCGAGGCCAATGAATATATTCGGTTAACATTACATAGCAATGTTCCCTTTCTATGGTAGTTAGCTAAGCGTTGATAAACCTTCGATTATATATATTTCTGAATCTAACACGATAGTTTTATAAATAATATTTGCGATGTATTTCAGTGCTGATTTTGTTCGCAATCGATTTAGCGTCTTTTTCTCCCCAGTTCGACATGAATTTTACGTACAACTTGTGTCTTTGGATTTGGTAAGTTGCTCATAAACTCACCGAAGGTGATATTTTTATCACATCGAAACGACTGGACCGTCTACTTTATTGCTGAAATCTATTCGAAATCTCAATTTATTCAATGACGACATCGGAAGAGCATTGTATTCATTGACATGCCGTTTTATGTGACTATCAAATCGCGTATAAATAAAGATGTATACTTATTTTTCAAACACTTATCTTGTTGAGTCGACAGTAAAATTGCTTATTTTGATAGTTTATTCTGAGTGGTGACGAATTCTAATATATTTGCAGCCAATATCTAACTAGTCGGTAGTGAAACTACTTTGTCAGCGGAGCTTGGGCTGCGGCATTACGAATGTACTCAATTTTATGTTCTTCAAATAACTACATAGCTTAGGGCTTTATCATTGGTAAAAATATTATATTTGAATTCTTCGACCCAAAAACCCTATAATGGTTTGATCGAAACGATTCTATTTCAATAAATAACATAAATATTGCAAAATTCTCTATTTTAGCTGCATAAGCTTAACTAATTAGCTAATTACTAAATAACCACTCAAAATTTTTTAATCCCAAATATCAGATGCACACTCTGACATGATAGACTTTCGAACAGAAAAAGTTTTTTTAAAATCGGTTCAGTGATTCTGGAGATCCGTTGGACCGAACTAACGAACGGACGGACATTGACCTTTTTAATACCAGACAGCATATAAAAACGCTTCGCCTCGCTCCGCTGAAATATATAAGTGGACAAAAGGAAGATCAGAATCACTCATATGCTGAGGTGTTTTGCACTAGAATGCTTATCTTATATACGTATTAGAAATTGAATACTGTTGTTGACGCTGAACACGTAAGCTACACACAGATTCCGCCGTCCACGATACAGCGTCCGGTTTGTATGTTTAAAACGGAACATAAGGAGTGGGTATTAAGTGCGTTGACACACTGTTTAAACTTACTCGAAATATAGTTTCATGTTGTGTTAATAATACTAAGCTCGTAGGTCCACGAATTCCGAACGGCTGTAAAAAATTGTTAGATTTTTATCATAATTGGAAAAAGGAGAACCGAGCAAAATCTTCACGCCTAGCTTTATTTCAAAAATTGTCACTATACTATTCGCTACAATATATATATATATAATGCACAATCCAGCAGAACTTCGTTTAGACCGTCCGCGTCGCAAACTCCAAAATAAGGACATTGTCAAAGGTAGTAAAATACACAACTAGATGACTATATTTGCGCAAAGTCGCATAAAAATTTATGCTTTCCTATAATGTTCTGGATTTGGTACAAAAATTTGCATTTTTCTCAAATTTAGTGCAGTACAGACCCAGCGGTAGTTGAAAATATAGAAAAATGAATATTGTGTATATATGTTTTGTTGAAAGTTTAGGGAGGCATGCCAAATGTGCAACAACAAAGTCCACATACTTTCTTAAGAAATTGCGCCATTGCTGATGGCCTCACTTTTTTAGCCGTAGTTAATGTCATCGTTAAACCATCCTGGGGTATATTGTTTCCCGTTTGTGAGACGCAGGGTTCTGCCCATTTTTTGGTTAACACGTTAAGAAGCAAATTCGCGCCTTACGCGATTTTATTATTTGGTGCCACTGATAGTAAAATCTTGATCCGTACTTCGGCAGTGTTAGTAAACGTCGGGTGTGCCGTATCATTGTTTCGGTTACCCTGAGGGGCGGTAAGTTATGACGGTAGTAAAAAGAACAGCTCAGAGCGGGGGTTGCGTGGCGGTAGCCCCCGACTTAGGCTTAGTGTATGTGTCGTATAAGGACCTTAGCTTAGTGTATCGAATACGACATGGCCTATGTTTTATTTCCGCCCATCAGGGTTACTTGGGCAATTGTTTCTGTGGTCACCGGAACAGGCTCAAAATTAAATGAACGACGGTCTGCCGCAGAATTCATAAAAAATAATTCTTTAACAAACGTTCTTTCGTCAACGGTTTGTTTATTTGACAGTGCGGGCCATTAGGATAGGAAGTATTACATAATTGCTTTGAACTCTTCTTAATAGGTAGCAAAACTCGTATGCTTCGGAACTTAGAAGTTTGCGATACAATGGATTTAAGCGGACATGTGACTCGATATGTAGGCCTGTTTGGTGTTGCTCATTGGCGCACTATGGCTCTTCAGCACCTGTTTATAGGAGATCCGACTGTGAGCTAAATTCTAGTCGTCTTCATTTATTCTAAACGCTCCAAACGGTTGGTTGAAACTGACACAAGTGCCGCGGTGTAGAATGCAGGAATATCGTATTTAAGCGATAATGCTTTACAAATTGAAGATTAGAAAAATTATTCAATATTGCTGGAATATGTTAAGTTTCTTGAGACAAACACTTATGCAGCATTCTAAACACACGAGAAGCACAATATGTCGTAATTTCGATTACGACCTGCACTAGCTCTAGAACACACTCTGGTTAAGATGAACCCGTAGAACAAAATTCGGAAGTCGGTAATTCGCTGCGATGGCTGGAAAACAATAATCAAATGACAGAGGTGTTTCAGTACCTACAACACGAGGATATTTACAGTCAATTTAGGTACAAAAGCGATAGGAGTCTGAAATTGGCGCAATGATGATGCTGATGTTGAATTGAGCATGTCAAAGATTTGGATGTTTGCTTGCAAGACACATAGGCACAAAGCCGGTTGTTACGTAATTTTGTTAATTGGCCGTGCTTCAAGCGCAAAGAGCCGGTACGTCCCGAGTCCGTTTTATGTTAGGGTGTGTTTATATTGCTTTCGATCTATTCTGATCCGATACGCACGCTTATGGAGTGTTCACTTTGCATTCGTTCCAATTGCATCCGCAATGTTGTTCGATCTCAATGAGATGATACGGTGTGAAAATAAATACACATAAGTACTGTGAGCCCAAATCTCTGAAAGTTGGCAGTCTCAGATCGGATGGAATGTTATCATAAATTGGATCGAAGCAGATGGCTTATTCACGTGTGTGCTTGATGCATGCATTCTTAATATTAATACTGCATAATATGAAGCATTTTAACGCTATTCTGATAAAATTGAAATTGCTTTAATATAGCACAATCCATGATGGAATATTAACTAACAGTTTCACCTGCAAATCGAAATATCTTAATTTTATGAGGGCATTCTGTGGTTCAAGATGTCCTCAGAGTATTTTAAGCTCGAAGTACGTTTCAAAGTAGTTTCTGATGATGGTTTTATGTAATCCTCATTTTGTTGAACGTTTCTTCGCAATCTTTTGCATATTCCAGACACATTAATTTCCAAATATTCAATATTAAATTTGCCTTTCAAGGAAAACATCTATAATGTACGAAACATACGTATTAATAAGGAGAAACACACCAACGTTTAGCATACAATCTTTGCGGTAAAATGTCGGTGATTTTTATATTTATACAGAATTTGGCGCTCGTTTCAAAATCCAGCCTGCGCTAGTCACAGCCCCATTACTCTCTTAAAAGTGACGTAAAATTCTAAAACATTTACCAAATAGTCATTGTCACCACACAATTTTCTACGCAGCACCTGATTTGGGGCCGAAAATTGAAAACGTTAAAATTGTGAAATAAATAGGCTCAGAGACGGTACAAAAACGTGTTTTTTGAGCAAATGTTCAACTAATTTTTTGCTGAAGTCAGTCAAATTTTTATTTTCGGAAAAATATTTTTGTAAAAAAATTATGTCAATTCTTTATGTAATGTGGGGGCGCTTTTACCGGGGGAAGTCAAAAATTTCACATGTGGCTTTTTTCGGGGCGTAGCCAAAATTTTGCCATGGGGCACCGAAAAATGTCACTTTCCAAATCCCTTCTATTCGTGAGAGTTTCCCCCAATCCCTTTCCCCCACTCGGCCGAAACATGTTCAAGTAAATCCAAGATTTTTGAAATTTTATGTTTTTTGTAATCAAAATGTTTTTCAACATTAATTAAACAAAATGTTTTTAAACAAAATTTATCCATCCAACAAACTTTGAAATTTACCCCATGGGTGCACCAAGGTCCCCCACTTTTCGGAGGGCTTTGGACAAGCCAGCCCCCTTCCCCACTTTGAAGAACCCAGCGTATGAAAATATCTTGCGTGTACCTACCTAGAACTAAAACACTATATTAATAATATGTGTGATATTTCAGATTATTTTGATATCAGCTATGAATACTGTTTCTGGATACCTCCAGCAGACTTAAAAAAACTTGTTGACTTGTTGGCGATATCCATGTCCACCAAGAATGTGCCATGTCAGTTTTCAGAGTTGAAAACGTAACTTCACCGCCAGCAACGCATGGGGCAAAGACCTCCAGGACATTATTAAGCGACACTAGAGTGTCGTCAGTGGGTCGATGTATGCAGTCGTTGAATACGTACGATCAAACTTATTCGATTGGGCAGGTCTCACTGTCGCCAGATAACTACAAAGTTGCCCTGTTGTTTGCTAAAAAGCAATATTTCGGTATGTTAAGTATAATATCAAATTAAAATAGTAATATTTATTTATGCAGTCATGGCATTTGAAATATTTTGGAAATTGTATTGATTAGGAAAATATTCAAAAGATGAGAGGCAATAGTCTAGGTTAGGAAAGAAATTAATAGAGCCACTCTGTCACGAAGCTTGAAGTGATTCTAATAAAAAATTTAAATAATGTCAAGACATGCTGTGAACCGCTATAGTTTTGGCAGGAAAACAGTACAAACGTTTATTTTGGAAATTGTATTGATTAGGAAAATATTCAAAAGATGAGAGGCAATAGTCTAGGTTAGGAAAGAAATTAATAGAGCCACTCTGTCACGAAGCTTGAAGTGATTCTAATAAAAAATTTAAATAATGTCAAGACATGCTGTGAACCGCTATAGTTTTGGCAGGAAAACAGTACAAACGTATAGTATGTATTAAATTAACAGCAAGAAAGGTCAAAATACATCATACTACTGTTTAATCAGCGCAGAATTCCTCAAAATCTGTGCAAAAGTAAGGATGAATGACGTAATATGCACAAATTGGATTTAAAAAATTCAGGACATTCAAACAGTACTTCCGCCACCAACACAAGTCAGTCTCGGTCCACAGTGTGGCGCTCGTCTTTCAAGTCACCGAACGCTGATTTTATCGCAATATATCACCTAACCTGCAATGCTATAATATCCGAATACGCTTTACCGATAGATGACGTTGGTTCCATTAACGAAAGGTAAAATGTAGTTATCTTCTATTTTGTATAGATAATTTTTTAGTTTAATATGGGGCGTGGCTAAGATAATTATTGCAGTGTTCCGTGTGTTGCAGCTAAAACAATAATTTGGCTTGTAGCCCGTATAATTCCTCAAGTTTTTGCTCATATTTGCAATGTTTTTTTACGAAATTTTTGTACATCTGGCAATAACCAATGGTTGAGATTCTGTTCTGTAGGTGCTGTAGTCTATCACCATCCTTTCATACGTCGTAGATTACAAACATATAGCATCATTTTCATGCTAAAACAAGCGCAACTACGTAGGATTTATTACAACAAATTTTGACTTAAAAGTAGGTTTGACGATCTGTCATATATAGGTGGATACGGTTACTTTTATTCTAAATATTAGAGTTGATGTGAAATTGAGTATCCATGATATTGTAATGCTTCAATTTATAATTAAGTCCAAATTTCCAATTATAATTTTCGTTTTAGGTTTTGAAATTTCGGAATTTACGATTATGAATATGTTTTTCTCGTAACATTTATATCTGTTAGGCACGAATGTTTTACTGCTTATCTGCTGTTTTTTATGTATCCATTTTTTGCTTAACCACTGAAGCAAAGATCATTTCTGGGTATGTACTTTTAACGGCAATCTTAACTAGCCAGGATATAATTTTCAAAACTTGGCACTTGCCGTTAAAGGTTGTATAATAATGGATAATTTTAGCACACATGTTAAACTTTAATTTTTTTGTTTGACTTTTCCTAATCTCCCAAGCCTTATCGTATAGCCTATGTCATCATTTTTTGCCACGTATTCGGTTTATACAATTATTTGCTTGTCCATGCTGTGGAAATGTGCCTCCATTTGATCTGCGCTGCGTTGTTCACTGCATGGATCATCAGAACGTAGTGGAGATTGTGTGTTGCAGGGGTGAAATCTTTTAAATTCCGTCTGTGTGTGTGATCGGCCATAACTCTGGAACTGCTTAAACGATTTTCATGATCTTAGGCTCATTCGAACCGGAATAGGCAATTTACCTTGTACATCCCCGAGCGTTTTTGATTTGGGGTCTGGTCCGGGGTCAAGGGTCAAAATGTGGGTTTTTTGCCCCATTTTACTACCCTTCGCGGAAGCAAGGTTATTTTTGTCTTAACTTTCGAATTTTTCTCTGGTTGGTTTTATTTCATAGTAAAATGATAAATGCCGATGCCTTTTTTTATTTTTCGATTAAGCCTCTGGTTCTAGAGTTGTGGGGTTTGAGGTATGGTGCCCCAATGGTTCCAGGACCTAAAATTCGAAAATTTGTTCTGACGTCGTGGACGGCTGTAAAGTTTCACTTGGGGGTTTTCGGGCATGGAAATCTCATTGCCGGTGTAGGTTTTGCTCTGTGACCCATGGTTCCATGGGTACTGAGGTATGGCGCGCCCAAAGTTCGGGGTCAGGGGTCAAAATGAGTTTTTTTACCACATTTTAGTACCCTTCACGTCAGCAAGGTTATATTTTTATCTTAACTTTCGAATTTTTTCTCTGGTTGGTTTTATTACATAGTAAAATGATAAATGCCGATGCCTCTTTTTTGTTTTTCGATTAAGGCTCTAATTCTAGAGTTATGGGTTTTGAGGTATGGTGCCCCAATGTTTCCTCGACCGAAAATTCGAAAATTTGTTCTAACGTCCTGGGCGGCTGATAATTTTCACTTGGGTGTTTTCGGGTATAGGAAATCATTACCGGTGTTGGTTTTGCTATGTGACGCATGATTCCATGGGTACGAGGTATGGCGCCCCCCTGGTTCCACGACCCAAAATTCCCAATTTGATTGTGACGTCCCAGGAGACTGCTGATAGCTTGCACTGGGGGTTTTCGGGCATGGCAAACTTATTGCAGTTGTTAGCTTTGTTCTAACTTGTGTGGTATTGTGTGATATCCACATATAGCATATCGACGTATGCTATCGAGAGCTGATTGACTGTGCACGCAAAAAGCGTAGATGTACTTATGCTTCACTACGTCCTGCAATTTCGATAGAGTTACTAGTGTTATGGTAACCGGTCGTTGCATTGGGGTGGTGTCCTTGAGAATGGTGCGGCATGTTGTGTAATCTGATACTTACAGCTTGGTGAATGGTCGCTGTGTTGGTGAGCAGACGAGTCATTTGATCTTCTCGAGATGAACGATTTAGTCGGATACTGTGCGAAGGCGCTTAGACGTCCCAAGACAATAATTATTAATCAGTCTCATTTTAATTGTATTGTACAAGATATAGTGCAGTGGCAAAGGGCTTAATAAATTTAAATTCTCAGTTTTAATCCACTAGGATGAAAAAAATTTGCTTTCATCTTACTCAAATAGCGTCAAAAATAGTGTTACACTCAATTTACTTTGCGTGCCAATTTCGTAAAATGTAAAAATACTATAAATTTCGGCATATGGATATCGAAATTTATTAAGCTATATCTTTGATCCCAGCGAGAATCAGCCAGAACAACAATTTCAGTCTTACTCCCTTTTTGATGTACAGTCATGGTCAGAAATAGGTGCAAAATAATCGGTGAAAATTAAACGAAATTTTGACTGATTGCGATTTCGATATGTAGCATTATGTTTGGCCGAATCTGTGCGTCATTAAACCGTTAAAACAAATTTTTATTGTTCATCAAATATTTTAGCATGAACTATGAAGACGACATCTTGCCTGTGCTAACAAACGCTGCATCGTCATATTTCTGCACGTACATCGACGCCAGTAACCTCTTGGTCTGTTGGTTGTTGAACGTTTCATATATGAACACCGAGCACTATATTCATTGGCTAGATTTGGAGACAGGTGATTTAATATAGTTAAACATATCTATTATGGACAAATTATTATTCTTTATAGCTCCAGTGTTTGGTTTATGATTCTGATTTATTCGAGGCCGGTTAAGCATATCTATTAGGGACAAATTATTATTCTTTATAGCTCCAGTGTTTGGTTTATGATTCTGATTTAATCGAGGCCGGTTAAACATATCTATTATGGACAAATTATTATTCTTTATAGCTCCAGTGTTTGGTTTATGATTCTGATTTATTCGAGGCCGGTTAAACATATCTATTATGGACAAATTATTATTCTTTATAGCTCCAGTGTTTGGTTTATGATTCTGATTTATTCGAGGCCGGTTAAACATATCTATTATGGACAAATTATTATTCTGTATAGCTCCAGTGTTTGGTTTATGATTCTGATTTATTCGAGGCCGGTAAAACATATCTATTATGGACAAATTATTATTCTTTATAGCTCCAGTGTTTGGTTTATGATTCTGATTTATTCGAGGCCGGTTAAACATATCTATTATGGACAAATTATTATTCTTTATAGCTCCAGTGTTTGGTTTATGATTTTGATTTATTCGAGGCCGGTTAAACATATCTACTATGGACAAATTATTATTCTTTATAGCTCCAGTGTTTGGTTTATGATTCTGATTTATTCGAGGCCGGTTTAACATATCTATTATGGACAAATTATTATTCTTTATAGCTCCAGTGTTTGGTTTATGATTCTGATTTATTCGAGGACGGTTAAAAAGTTGCACCTATTGAGTACTTTGCTACAACGAGCGTTTTGTTATTGAAGCTCCTTTTTATTTTTTGCAAAATATTTTTGTTTCAATTGTGCGACACAATTTCTTACAGCTGTCTAGTTTTAGTGTTGGAAAAATGACTATGAGAATGTTTGCTTACTTTTAACTTTATAACATTTGTGTTGTTTATAGATTTATAATATTTTATAAATAATTATATTTTTGTAAAAAGAGTTTATCTTTTGATACATGATTAAAATTTTATCACAAGCTTGTTTATTTTCAGAAACATGGACGCTTGTGGCCGGTCCTACAAATAGGTCAACTCTGAATTTTCTGGCCAGAAATCCATCTGTTTGCTACTGTGCACCATATCTTCATCTTGTATATCATGCGTCGCCGTGGGATTTAAGTCGTGTACAAATACAACGCATCAATATTTTTGGGGGTTAGTATTTATAGAACAATCACTTATTGTACGCAATTAGTAACCCAAACTCGAGGAAATGCGCAATTTTTGTATTTTATGCACGGCATTATATAAAGTTAGGATAATCCGTAATACTATTTCGTAGCAAATATATTATCCTCCAGACGTGCTCTTCACTACTTCTGGGTATGGCCAAGTTGAAGATGCGACGCCGAAGGGCCTTGCTAATCTCCACCCATTTCTGAATAATGTCTTGTGCGGTTAATGTACGTATAGCTATTTTAATTACATAACTAGGGTACTTGGATACCCTATTTAGCAAATCTTTTTGTTGTTTCTGTTTCGTCATAATATGATGATTTAAAGTCTAATTTTTACGGTAGTTGAGATTTTGCCAATCGGGGCGCCTATTTCACCTTAATTCTATTTAATTTATGTCTACGGCTATTTTTCTGCTATATTAACATAACGACAAACCTGACGTTTAGGGTTCAAAACAATTGAATTAATAAGGTACGCCCAACATTTTCAGTACTTTAAAGAAATTTGGAATAAAATTTCGAACAGAAATTTTGAGCAAAATTTGCCAATTTACGATCAGGTATTGAACAAATTAATAACAGCTGTCTAACAAACTTGAAAAAGTGTGCTAAAAATTTATTTCGAGTAGCTTTCGCTAAAGCGTTGAGCGCTTTCCAAACAAACTTTTATATTTTTCGAGTGAACTTGGAACGAACAGTGTTTATTTTTGGCGACTGCCTTATTTTAGGTTGTCTAAAGAATTTATCCTAGCTTACAAATAGAAATGTAACTACTATGTTCTGCGTTTGTTATTGGTGTGATACATTATAATTTGATGGTTAGGACAAAATTTTGAGCTCCAAATATCTATGGTCAATTTTTTTGTCATATTCAAGATTTTGTCATAAGATTCAAGGCTGCGGAGTAATTACGCTATTGTAGAGGAGAATAATTACTAAAATTTGAAATTGTCAGCTAAATGGTCTGCACCAAAGTTTGAAAAAATCCTCTTACGAAATATTAACAGCAGCTAAATATATACTTTGGTAAAATATAAATATTTGTTTTCCCGAAGGTCACCGCAAATATTTTTGCTTATTAGATTCCCGTTTGCAGTGGTTGGTGTATTCCATATTGGTGATGTAACGAAAGCCACGAACCCTTGATGTCGATATTTCACAAGGACTTTTCGAAGAAATTTTGACACTGGTTCCACAGGATATGCGTCTGTAGGTGATTGAATTTAGTATATGTGAATTGGCCTTAGGCTAAGTAGTTGACCAATAAACCATTTGATCAGGTTCAGTTACTTATGAGATAAAAAGTACAAAACATCTTCATGTTCAAAAGGAGAGTCCCGTTTTTTAATTTTTAAATAACGTTGGCGTCTTATCGAAACAATTTGTGTTAGTCAAAATGCTTCCACGACGCCACTCGACTCACTGCCTATAGGACTTTTATAATTTTTGGAAAATTTCTAGTTTGAGCCAAAAACGAACCATTTCATCTTCTTATAAAAAATTTAGGCTCTTAAATTTTTTCGAGATTCTTAAATTTTCAAAGTGTTTTATTTATATTTTTCTGGTTCTCTACAATACACGCCAGAAATGAGTGCTGTTCGCTCGAAGTTCGTTCGATAAATTCGAAGTTGTGTGCGAATTTTTAGAGAGCTTTCTAAATTTGTTGGTGATCTTTTCGAAGTTTGTTCAAAAATCGTTCGAGTGTAGTTCGAGAATAGATAAATATTGTTCGATTTCTGTTCGATGTTCCAGTGAAAGTGTACTTTTAAATTAGGTTGTTGATGGTACAGCTTGTAACATAGGTATAGTGGATTAATAAATAACAAGATAGCACAGTGTTTTGGTTTAATGTAACCATGGCCTCTATTGGAATGTGAGCCCATTATTCTTTTTGACCACGTTATCAATAATTATTAAGTTAGTTTTTTCATGAATAATTATTAAGTTAGTTTTTTTCATGAGTTTTATCCCGAAATCGATGCGCGACTTAGTTAATCTTATACCTGGCGGCTTCATGTGTCTTAATATGCAGCCAGTATATAATGCATTTCGCAAATACGTAGCGAATAGAGTATGATGATCAAATTGTTTCTATATATTTTAAGTTGGTGTACTTTCCTATGTCCCCGGGAACGCAGTAATCTTCGCAAAGGATCTATGTATGTATAGTATCTTTTCAGCTACTCATCCAGTTAACCGAATTGTGCATTTACGAAATATCGAATATCTGATGGAACATATTGTGCGTCTTCAACTCAGCGCATTCGACGATCGCTCGCTTTATATCATGACTGTATTCAATCAAGTCTACGTGTTTGACTACGATACCCAGCTGCTGACGGGCCGTTTGCTTTTACCCGATCCAGAGTATGGATATCCGGAAAACTTAAATCCAAAGGTGGGCTAGCCGCTATACATTTTGTTCATTATTATTAGTTTTGCATCGTGTATAATTCATGCTTAAGCTGGTCCCGAAGATTACCTATGGTTTTTTCTTCTGGAATTTCAATAATGTTGATTGTTTTTCTAAATACTTACTGGAAAGGTGCTATGAAATATATTGATATATTTCATGTATGTAATCGCTGTACGGAATTTCATCAACATTAATTCAGCTATGTTTTCCCAAATTACTGTAATTTAGCTTGCTTTTGCTCGTTTACCTACCATTGCTTGTGCTATAACCTATAGCACTAAGTGTTTGTACTATCGTATAAACCAAAAAAATACAATCTAAATGTAGGACTGAATATCAAAAGCATGATCCGCCATTCCGGTAGTGCAATACAGTGCTCGCCAGCTAAATTATATAAAACTGTTAAAGCTTTTTCGTTTTTGTTTTTAGCGCACGTTTATATAGATTGTTCGAGAAGTGTTCGACACGCGCTAGAAATATGTTTGCAATAAGGTAGATTTTATTGGATTTGTCCGACGTTAGTCAGTTCGAAATTGCATTCATTGCTTGTGAGTACTGTTTAGTTTTAATGCATGTTAAGCATTACTATTTTCTACTTTCCAACAAAATAGCTATTAGAGGCACCTGAAAAATCCTAGATACAGAATCGCCATCGATATCACTGGCCCCTGATATGCAAGGCGATATTTTGGGTTTTATTCTATAGTCGTATGGTAAATTACCAGCTTCTGCATTGGCTGAAAATTTTGCCATGGTGTGTGAGCCGAGGGCCCCCAGGTTCTGAACTAAAACTGGCTAGTCCAAACTGGGCGGGGGCCCCCGGCATTTTCGGCTGCTCTCGGCAAAACGGAGGTAACCCCCCCCCGGCTCCTACCCCTGGCATTTTCGGCTGCTCCCGGCAAAACGGAGGTACCCCCCGGCCCATACCCCGGCAAAAATTCGGGTACCCCTCGGCTCCTACGCCCCGGCAAAAATTCGGGTACCCCCGGCTTAAAGGCCCCTGCTGAGAAAAATTTACGTCTAAAAGCGACAAAATCCTGCAAAAAAATTGCCCCCCGGCAAAATGCGTCACCCCCGGTAGGTGAGCCGGGGGCCCCGGCTCAGGCCCCGGGCTATATTTCCGAAGTTTGGACTAGCCAGTAAAAGGTGCTGGCTTTTGTCAGGGGATGAATTGGGGTCCACTGACTTTAATCAGTGGACGCCCCCAGTGCCGAAATCTAACAATTTTCAAAATTTAACATTTTTAATGAGAAACGTTGAAATTGTTAATAAATGGTCTTAAAACGATGCATAAACGTTTCTATTGAAGTTAAAACCAATTTATCCAGCAGTTTTTTTGCTGAAATTAATCAAATTTTTAATTTTTTCATTTTATTTTTTTGTAAAAAAATATGTCAAGTTTTACGGGGAGCCCATTTTTTTCCAGGGGCCAGTCGTTTATACCTTCGGATGCCGAAAAATTCCAGACATTCACTTTGGAGAAGCCAGCATGATTTTGACTGTGTACTTTTTTGCTAATTCATCTCAGCTTAGTTACAGTGGTTGTGATTAACAGCTTCGAAGGCATACAATTTACTTACTTACACATAAGTTTGTTTGCATCTTTGTGCGTTTGTGAGGTTTGTTTTGTCTGCGAATGCTTGTCATGTCTAAATTTGGAACGGGGAGATTGTGGCAAGCAGAGTTCAACTGTGCAAAAAATATTTGTAACCGTCTGTGTCAAGCAGCGCCACAAACCAGCTATACTACTGCTAATATGCCATACTACGCCGTGCGTAAAGTATTGTGAAGGTAATTTTTTAATTCGCATAAAATACGTGAACTAAGTCTTGCGTATCTTGCTTTAGCCATTTGACACACAGTATGTTTTTAATTTATTACCTATCTCTTTATCGATAATTTGGCTCAAATGCTAGGTCTGATTTTCCTCTTAGTACATTACTCACTACAGTTCCGAATAAACGCCGCACCGAATACAAAATTAAAGAACCGTGGTTTCTATTACCCTACATTATATAAGTTGATTATTGGACGTGTATTATTTCACGTCAGGACTATTAATTGTCATGTACAACATCAATTTAATACAACATCAATTTAACACGCTTCAAAAACATTAATTTAATTTTTCCTCACTATTTGTTGTATAATTTCACAGATTAGCCATAAATCGGTTGGAAAATATTAATTCTTAAATCGACAAATTCGACATTTTAAATACTTTGCTGTTTATGGATACTCAGGAAACAGTTTCATAGTTGCTTTTATTTAAATTATTTTTGTTATAGGCACGACATCAGTATGGTTGCACTGTTACGAACAATCTTGTCTATGTTGCTGGCGGGTATAGTTTGCGTTATCACGATTTTTTTACAGAGAAAAAACTACCGCATGCCGATTTGTGGTGTTTGGATCTTAGTAGCTTATCATGGAGCCGAAAAATCGGAACCCTTTCGTTTCCGCCGGGCCTAATTGTTAGTCGTTTGGCTGTATCCAGAGATACTCATACAGTGGTCTTTACAAGCTCACAGGTAATACATATTGATAAAATATTATATTCAACTATGCATGTTATATTTCTATTTTTAATAACATAAATCTATTATAAGAAATCATAAACTTATGCCACTGCCACAATAAGTGCACAATAATCGATCCAACTAGATCGCTTTCGATTAAACGAAATTTCGATCAATTGGTTATTTTTGGCTGGGATTGTATAATAACATTCAACTATGCATGTTATATTTCCATTTTAATAACATAAATCTATTATAAGAAATTATAAACTTATGCCACTGCCAGAATAAGTGCACAATAATCGATCCAACTAGATCGCTTTCGATTAAACGAAATTTCGATCAATTGGTTATTTTTGGCTGGGATTGTATAATAAGAGTGTCTGAAAGCCGTGATGATGCAGAATGAGTCTATCGGAAATATAGCGTAGTATTAATAATAGCCCTGCAACTTATTATTCTTGCTCTGTAGCCCAACACTATAGGTATACTCAGTATGCTTAGAAATGGTGAAATTTCAGTTTGTTGCGCTCAAATTTATTATAAGCGAATTTTCTTAGTTATCTCCCAGTAATCAGTTGAATGGTGTCTCTGTTTTATTATACATATATTGGTACAACGAATGGATTCTTTACTTTGAAACTGAAAATTAAAACCTTTTTTAAAATTAAGTATGCATATTTTCTTGTCCATTTTATGCATAAAATAAGGCAAATCATTTTGTGTTAAGCCGGATCAAAACATTCAAATGAAATGAATTCAGTAAAAGCAAATTATTAATCTGCCGTCTCTATTTTACTAGACGGTGTTGAAACGGAGTGAGCGACGCGAGCGGAGTTTCCACTGACGGCGACAGTAAAAATCGTGAAAATTTCTGTTTTTGCCTGTCATTCACACCTCATTTTCAGATGGACAGATTTCGACGAAAATTTTTCTGGGTCAATATACGGGTACCTGTCTTTCGCAACCCATATCTCGTGACTCAGCCTTCGCGTCGAAAAATGGTATATTGAATTAAGTTATCGAAAGCTACAGCTTTGCTGACTAAGATTTTCTGGTTTCAGCACTCACTCAGGGCCCGAATATGGTTCATCGTCCCTTTGCCAGAAATAGCGATTTTTTCAAATTTCACCTTGTTATTGCTTATTTGCCTTAGTACGAATACATATTTGCATATTAGGTTATCAAACACGCTGGATACGATGGTTTTGCTATATATATAGTCCAATTTGACTATAGCATACCTTTTCTTGTCAAGATTTTTGTCGACAAACCCGATTTTCAAAATGGAGTGCGTTTTCGTTTGTGTGATTATGTATTGCGTGTAGGGCATCACGAATGGTCTATATATAGGTATTTCTTACGGCTGAATAAAATGGTTCGGTTATCTAGAGACCATCACAAATACTTGATGCGTTATCATTTGTTTTCGGTGGGTTTAGTGTTGACGAAGTTTTAGGGTTTTCAATGAATTCAATGTTCAAGAGGTCATTTAGGGTGGTATATTCATCAAACACAGTGTGTTACAGGTGATTAAACAAAATAACATAAAATGAAACCACACTCGCGCTTTCACCTTTGCTTGCGAGATACTAGTATTACTTTCTTGGCGAAGTCGATGCGTATAAGCTAAAACACGAAACTGCCGCATAGCTTATTTATTGGAAGCATGCAAACACATCACATTACTACCGAAATGTTATTTTGGTAAGCCTAATCATTTTGACATTTTGTGGAAGTATTCATACAATCTGTTATTAACTATAAATCACATCTCCATTTTATTAAAAGGTGTACTGATGTTCTGCTTTAGAGCCTTGGTGCAGTCGATGCGAATAAGCTAACAACAGTTCCTCGAGGTTCAGCCGGACTTCCATCGGCGTCGTCGTCACTTCCGTTGACCCAAGTTCAACTCAATAACCAAGTATTCGTTTTTCGGATTTGTGTGCAACAGTTGCAAGTACTTTGCTGGAAAACAATTATCGAGGTGCATTATGTTTATTATTCGCAACTACCGTGGGTAGCTTTATTCAATTAGTCCCTTCGTGTTATTAGTTGTGCCATAAAATATTTGATTAATATAAATTCGGTGAATCTCATACCTCAACAAGAGCTGGTCGGATCGATGTCGGTGTGGGCTCAAAATCTTTGTCGTGACGCGGTTTTGAGAGTTAGACTGCTCGCTCTATATATTCACTTATTGCCACTGAAAAACCCTATTTCGAAGGCTTTTCGTTATAAAACTTGTAAATTTGTAAATTTTAATTTCATCCTCTGTAACTTCTGTACATATTCACATGTGTAGTTCTCACATAGATGGGTATAAAAGCATTTGCTTCTATCTCCGTTGTTCCTAAGCTGAAATCAACCAACCAATTTTTTTCAGGCCTAAATTTAAAATTCGTTGGATATCATTAAGTGCATACTTGTTTCTTCTACTTATGCATAAAAATTAATTTGTCCACCTTTTGGTTCTCATTTTTTTGAAAGACTACAACTTTTAGGCAATTTAGGTTATAAAAATTTAATATTTTCAAGGAGTCTCTGCGGTCGTTGGGATCTCGCAACTGGTGGCGCTTAGAAAGTATGTACCAATGGCAAAACCGTTTATTACTTATTGCCCGCTGTGGTGGATTTTTAATAGGCGTAAGATTTTACGATTATTCACTTTGAGATTGCTATTCCGTAACGTAACCTTCTAGGCCTGTATGATTGAGTGCATTGTTGACTTAATGTTTTTTTATTGGTACGTTGTCACTGAAACGAATTATAGTTTTATTATTAACCAGCTACTAATGCTATGCCGCGGTAGATCAACACAATCACTCGATTAAAGAGCAAGAAGGAGAGAGAGCATGCTTTCCAATTTTCCCGTTCTGATGTCTTAGAAATTCGCTGAAATATCCAAATAAGTATAGCTAACGTGTGTATTAGGTAAAATGACTACAACGATATTTGTGAGTCCTCACAATACAATAATTGGCTCCTGTGGACGTTTCTGTATAACGATGGTTTTACCTTGAGCTACATACTACAGTGTATTATCCTGAGATCTTCACATACCAGTACGAGGATTCACATTTTGCTAAAATTTCTAGTTTGTGTCAAAAGTATCAGCGTAAACAAAGAGTTCGTGTGGTTGAATACTTAATGATGTACGATTGTTTTGTTTGCAGACATGTCCATGGCTACTGTACATGACGAATGCTGAAATTAAGTCTCGCCTTCCAATTCCCGAGCAGATACTAAGCTACTTTCTACCACCAGCGGTAACTGTCCGCGCTGGATGTTCCGGTGCTGCCGACATTTTATATGGTTATTCCTGTCGCGACAAGGCCATACATAGGAGCAACCGAAACCACGCAATTTCAAGGGTTGTCCGGCATTGCAAAAAGCAACTGAAAAGCTTGAGACCTGAGATTGCTCGAGTATCATAGAATGTCGTGGGCAGAATGCATCGTAAAGCGACCATGGGTGTATTTATGACTTGTACTGTATTAAACGGGTTATAAATATCCAGTGCTTTAACTACTGTGATTCTATGCATTTGTGTCGTATGTGCAAAGTGTAAAAGCTAACTGAATTTTGACTAATGTAATCATCAACCATTTTGACATGGTGCCACGTTCCCAAAATCTTCTTAAGTCATCAAAAAATAGCAACATCTTACTTCAGATCTCATCAAATCGCAACGGGCGTAGTTAACGATGTCAAACTATAGAATTTTGTCAAATTCCAACATTTTAAACATACAGCTTTCACAGCAACGGTGAGAGAGCACCGAGGACGAACATGAAAATGTATACCAAGAAATCATTACTTAGACAGTTGTGGCGACATCTCTGTATTGGTACGTTGTTATTAATGTGTAGCTATTCCAATGATGATGCTTCGTCGTGCTTTTCTAGTAGTGGAAACCTCAAATTAAGTATAAAAATTAAAGTCATAGGAGTAGCATAGGGGGAGCATTTCAATCACTGATTCGGCATTGCGGAGCCGGTATTTGACTTTGAAACGTACTGATGTACCGTTTATTGTATACATACATTTTATATTCTGCTATCACTCAAACGTTCGGTTTCCTATCAGTGCTAATTGCTTTAATTATATTTAATTATATTTTTAGTAATTACCTTATTTTATAGGCATGTTATTTCCTACTACCTTTTTATTACATAATTGAGCTCGTTGAAACACTAATAATTTCGGCCTAGGGTAAAACCAGTCTTTAAAATTACAGGATCTAAACTTCCCGCAAACGCTGTCAATTAAAAAAGTTTTATAATTTTGTTGGTTGCGTTAACACAGGTATAGTTATTACCTGCCCCGTTCAATATTTCGAAATATCAAATCTAGTTAGTTTTAAGGGATGTGTTCCAAACTAATGGTTTACGACATGGTTATGTTTTCAAAATTATATATAGTAAAATTTTATCAGTATATCATTACTTATTTTACAGCTTAATAAACATTTTTAGTATCGAAACTATAAAAATTGACAATTTTAATTGATCCAGCATTTAAGAGTAAAAACATTTTTGGAAATTGTGTCCATATACGTAAAAATATATAAATTAAATAAATAATTGTTTATACTTTATATAGCTAGTGTTTTGTCTTCTACTCGTTGCTGCGCTCGCATTTTTGTGTTTGCGTATATGGTACAGAGCTTAACGATTGTGTGTCAGTTTGTTTACCTTGACTGAGCTGCATCACATAGGGCTCTCAGTTTAGCTGCGTCGGAAGGCGCCACTACGCAACACTTCAAACTAACGCAGTAGCGTACGAATTAATTGTGGTAGTGACCCATGCGCTTCAACCCAACTGTTATTATCTTTTTACTATTCCTAACTGTTTTCGTTTCTTAGACGCTTCTGTCAATATAGATGACTTCGCTAGAGTCGCTTCTCTATGTTTCATTATACCGAAAATATTCTTGATTAGGCCCGGACTCTCGTCACTATTGCGTTCTGGTTTAATACCATTTGTAGGCCTGTTATCCAGACACAGTACTCACAAAATATGGGCACAGTTGCCTGGATGTTCGCTATATGGTCGTTCGATGTTCAGTTAAAAATTCTACGACAAGTCTTCGAGAATTTTAACATTTTTATTACTGTTGGGGCGCAATAATAATTATATTCAATTCCCACCCTTGGGTTTCGCAAGTGGGAAATTGCAAACAATAATTCTGTAATAGTTATTTCAAATAGTTCCCCAACTCATTAGATAATGAATTCTGAGACTTTACCTTTTGTTAGGTACATGTAGAACGCACTGCATTAGATGTAAGGTAATCCCATGTATTAACGTTTCTGCTACAACATATTTGCTAAACGACCACACCTGGTTATGCGAACAGAATGGTTTTAGAACTGATACGTTAAGATGAAATATAGTTATGAGTTTCCTGTATTTGTCATTATATAATGATTGAAATTATTTAGCCCAAAGCTTGCCAGTTAATGTGTACTTAGTTGCTTTTCATGTGCTCCTGAGTATACCATGATTGCCCCTGTGGTTTTCCGTGTAGTAAACACAATGTTTAGAATTTCGGCGCATATATTAAATGTGACTTTGACCAAATCTACATTTTGTAACTCGGGAACGATTTGGGTAAAATATACACAGCGGTTGTTTGGAACAATTATCTGTTTTATGTTATTACTTAGCGACAAAAATGCGGTTTGAAATTTTGTTCCAAATCTACTAAAACACATTAGTTGGTCTTGCATCAAGGTAGTGTCAGTACAAAGGAACAGGTATAAAATTAATAGAGGGAACATGGTTTGAAATCGCGTCAGTTTTCGTTTTGTCACTTGCAAATCTAGACAGACCTGATTTATTTGGCTTAACTTGTGTCAATTAGTATTCACGCTGTCATATAAGTAAAATAAGAGACCCAATACCTCAAGAGGTATTATTAAATCAGAGTAAATTTTGGAGCTATTATATAGACAAATTATGTGGTAATAAATGACAATAAAGGGTCGCAAATCATGTTGATTTTTTGGTAGTCTAATATATTAACTTAGTTCCTGATGTGCTAGTTCGATTCAATCACTCGACTCATGTTCAAGCTGCGTGGTCATATAGTTGATTATACTTAAACATTAGTTTTAAATGAAATCTAGTATTGCACTGGGCTTTAACATTTCATATGTTAAAACGAATCGATGTAGTATTTTACTACGAAGCATTCTTTCAGTATTGAGCCCATAAGCTACTTGAGACCAAATATTCTGAAGTAGTTCAACAATGATCATATACGTTTCGGGAATACAGAGACTAGGTTAATCCAATTAGATCAATTTGTTACACTCCTGTACAAACTAGCTAGTTTGTAGCGTTAAGGAATTTTAAATTATATTTTAGCTCTGGGTTATTATTACTAACTCGATTATCAAGAGTTATGTATAATCACGTACATGATCAAATGGAGTGGAGCGATGTAGGTTTACTGGCGTTAATTGTAAATCGATGTTCTCTACAAACTATTATAACTTGGTTCTACACTAGATAATACTTACTATAGCTAATATCAAACATTAATTCACCAAAATGTGGCTTTTGACCCTTTAACAATTGAACGCAAAGACGTATTTATCCAAATGTTTTCCTAATTTGTTGGCAAACATGGCCGTCACCTATAAATCACTAAGAGCCTTTAATGGATACTACTTCGAATAAGCAGTACTCATAATTTTGATTTTGAATAAAAATTATTAAAATTAACCACATAGCTGGTATTGGCCCAATGATACGATTAACATGATGCATATCTGTAAGCCGTCTGAATATAATAAGGTTCATGGCCAAAACTCCAAAAATGGACTAAATCTATATTATGATTATACGTAAAATTAATTTGGCTCCTTATCAAACTAAGTTTCAATGTTGACTATTAGCGCTTTTATAAGGTGTAATCGATACTTCTTCGCCCACAACACACCAGTTACTAATATTTTTACCTCAGATGTCGTAGCAAATAAAATGTAGCATAGGTAGAATATATTTTAAGGAAACTATTCTTAATTTTAGCTTAAGAACTTGTATTCACTGTACCGTTGGGTGGCATTGGTCTCTTTTATATCATCAAATCATAAACCTAATGCCAAAACCCATTAAGTGATGCGGTATTCACGTTATAATGTATCGCCCAGTTGGAACTTTTGTCACGGTATAGTCACCGCCGTACTGTACATAACGTGACGGTCACAACGCCACCATACACTGAGTACCTACTAAATATTTACAAAAAAACCCTACTTTGTCCGCCACATCATGCTATGTACGGTGTGTCAGACACTGTGGGTGGTACATAAGTTCCAAGTAGGGGGGTACATTATAACAGCAATACTGCATTAGGCTAAACTTACTAACAAAAGGCATTCAATTATAGGATTAAGCGGTGCCTAAAACCGTTGTAATTTTTACAAACTGAAACATCTAATTAGAGCAAAACGCCACGAGTAGCTATGTAATTCATCAGCAATTATATAGTCAAGACGCTCTATATGATATTATACCAATCTCTTAAATTTGGGTTTCTCATTCATTATGCATGCGGTATAGCATCGACAATGAATGTACCAATAGTAACAGTAGTTTGCGCTATTGGTATACAGAGATAGAAAATAGTATTTTCGGAAGTAATGCCTGCAATGAAGCAGCATGTACACACACAAACTTGCATATATTTTCATGAACGACACCTCATAATTGGGAATAGGGCTTCAGATTTTACACTTATATTATTATTAACTGTATACCAGCTACATCTTAGACCCCATATGGAATAGTATACGTGTTAAATTAATCAAAATTATAAGGCTTCTGCTACTGTTATAGTAACTAGCTACCATCGTGGTGTTCCAGCGTTGGGCAAATCAGCAATTGTGTTAGAGCATAACCATTAATTTTTCTCACATTATTTCTGGGTGATGCTAAAAGTATATGTTTACTAAATTTAATTTTAAGTTTCAGATAACTTCTTTGGGCGTAAACGAGAAACAAGTGGTCGATAAACCACGAGAGCAAAATTCTTATATAGAATGTCCTTGTGTGGAATCGAAAACTATTGGAAGGATTTGTCGCTGCAGTGGTATTTGCGATGGAAGTACATCAGGAAAATGTCCGTGCAAGAGTGATTCAAACAACACTATAAAGACTTATCCATGTTTTGGCAGTATTAGCGGAACCGACGAATCCAAGCGATCAGTGAGTAATCTCAATCAAGACTACTAAGTTTAATATGTAAATGAGCTATACAGTTGCATTTTCGTTGCGTCATTTTTATTCTTTTATGCTAATAGGAATTCGACACTGAAAACTCACAACTGAATAAAAGTTTACTTTTACAGTAAAGCCAAGTAGTCTAAGTACTCCTAAGATTTTCAGAGTAAAGGTGGAAGTCGGGTCAGGTTTTAACCCTGAGTCCATCCATGAATTTGATAGCTGCAGTTCGCATAGTTCGAAGCAGTTCGCTCAGTTTGAAGTATTTGAAACATGTGCGATAGTGGCGCCTTCCGACGCAGCTAAACTGAGAGCGGTGGACAGAAGGCCGGCAAGGGCTCCATTTGAGATCTCTTCTGAGTTAAGCAGCCGGTTGTTACTGAGAGCCATGCCATCCCTTTTTAATAAAAAAATTTACCTCAACAACTTTCCATGGGCTTTTCCGGAATAAATATACGATATGGATTGATAGGCACTGGGGTCGTGTCAAACCGGATGATACGCTTCAACATAAGTAGCTGATGCTCGGAAAAGAGTCTCCTTTCCACTTCTTTAAAGTTACATCGGACGATAAATGTTGTTGGAGGATTGATTGCAAGACTGTCGAACATGTTTTCAATTGTATTCATTATTCAGGAAGTAGTATTAACAAGGAAAAGTGGTAATAATTCTGTGTTCAGTATCAACGTATACTATAACTAATATTTGCTATCGTTTACCGGTGTCTCCAACAGTACCAATATCAAAACCAACGTCCTTAGTCATAACGTATTTATCTTCTGATTGTTGATAGATATCGTCATAGTCAAGGTAAGTTTGAATTAACCTTCTTAGCGTTTTCTTGGATACAGTAAATCTTGATTTCGAAGAATTATGCATATAATGCGCGCTAGATATATGTCGGAAATGTATTAGTGGCAGAGACATTAATATGCAGATTCTAAAATAACACGGATTACGTTCCTTTTCAGTACCTGCTCTAGATTAAAGAGAAATAGTTTGCTTAGCGTAAATGGTGCGAGATTACAATTAACGGTTTTATATTCATGGTAGTAGTTACCCGCGTGGATTAAACACGGACCTGGTTATCTGCTAGGGAAATATTTGCGAATGTGGACTGCCATACTTGGTGGAGATATAGAAACCTATCACTCTGGTCTTTGGGTTGCTGTAGTGTAACTGAGAAGTCTACATTATCTCGGTTCTTAGCTATCCACCGTATATCATATGTGGATGAATTACTTATAGTGAGT
Organism: Trileptium ribeirensis; assembly: GCA_030248225.1. NCBI lineage: Eukaryota > Metazoa > Nematoda > Enoplea > Enoplida > Thoracostomopsidae > Trileptium > Trileptium ribeirensis. Next base: position 64,712 of record JASANE010019190.1, read on the forward strand.
GTTGCTAAAGGTATGTATGATTGTTTAGTTATGAGACAACCGGTTTCTATTGTAATTATGACTATGAATATCACAACAAGGACTCTTTCGACCCAGCCGGATTGGGTAGAAATAAGTTTTGTGATAAGCTGTTTTGTTTCCATGAATAAGATGACACAAATAACACGACACTTTTTAATAACATTAACATAACATTAAAATAAATTACCATACATAAATATCACGTTCAAAAGTATCAGTACTTGGAGGAATCAGTCGTAGATTGTTTAGAACATGTGGTAGGTATTTCATAAAGTCATGATCGTTTCGTTTAGCACCATACCCAGCCATGGCGGTGACTATTGCTACGTAATCATCGGGAGTGGCCTTTCGCTTAGGTGTCACGCGGCTTATGTCGATATCCTTTAGCAGTTCGTCTTCTACAGCGTCAATGTTGGCTATGGGGTAACGTTTTTCGTCTTGGTAGAAATTATCATAGTAAACACCCAGCTGGAGAATAGTCTGTTCCCTGTCTCGAGTATACAAGCCCAGTTCGTGCAGCACCATGTCGATGTATATGTCACCATAAAATTCGATAGGATATTGACAACCCCGTTTTCCTCCATGAGCCCAGGGTTCGTCCATGAATCCAGACCTGCACCCTTCGCAATTATGTCTCACGGTTCTCCATAGCTCTTCACATACCATTAAGTAATCAGATTTTAGTAATAGACGATTCATAGTGGTAATCTAAATACTTTCAGATAAAAGTCGAGTCAAGGATGAACAACCAAGTCAATAACAGTAACAAGGTAAGTGATAATCATTAATCAATATCCATAGGCTCCTCCTGCGATATTAGCTGCTCCATATGTGTAAAGCTATACCCCATATCTCCCTCAAATTTAAGAAAGCGATTATTGAAGTTCTGCAACTTGCGGGCTAGAGGCTCCAAGCCCCGGAATCGAAGGGTATCTTAATAATCTTAACCTCCTTAGTCCTTGGGGCGTATATTACAAAATCAGCCACTGTAAGTCCCGTTATAGCTAGTTCACCTAGAACCTGGTAGTAGTATCTATGATTAGTCTTAAGCTTAAAATCCCCAGTGAGGAAGTTAACACGACAATAGAAGCTAGAACTCCAGTCTTTGGCTATCTGTGATATGGTCCTAGGCTGCGCGTGGGTATCGTATAGGCCCTTAACTTCCAAAACTCTAGGCTCACTCCAATCAGGGGCGGTTATTATTCTATCGGGAGTAGTACCTAGATGGGCTTCAGCGGGAACACATAAACCGGTTTTATGAACAGTAACTGATCTACCACAAATATTTTTCTGATAAGTTATGTAAGCGTTTTTAGCGTTTTCCTCTTCACTCAGTCCCACTAGACACGCCGTTGGGACATAACTGTCACGATTGGGGTTTTGAACGTCCATGGATATCCTTGCCAGTACCGTATCTGACCTAGCACTGAACACTCGACCAAAATTAGACGACGTAATTCGACCTTGCCTGGCATTCCACCACTCGGGTGACTGACACTGATTAAGCTTAGACCGAAAGAAGCTACTGGAAACACGACCATCCATAACGTAAATTAATACTTGAGCACTATAACAAAAATAACCGCAACCTGTACGAGAGATAAACTGAAGACTGAATAAACAACAGAATGACTACGAACTTATATATGTCTCTTGGTAATAGACGCGTTTTAAATTCAAACTTGTTTAAACATGTTCAAGGTCATTAAGTCTATTTCGCAATAATGGCGTCATTTTAAAAATGATGGGTCGTCGTCCCCAGGGAGTACTGTTATATTTATTAAAAAACGTTAGTGTTTCGTTTCATTTATAAAGAAGTGTTTTTGCAAATAGTGCTTCATTTATTAACAAGCAGCGTTTGGGTGTGCGTTTTTGTTTATAACAAGCAGTGTTTATTGAGTTTGGAAACAGTGTTTTATTTATTAAAAAGGAGCGTGTTTGTCAAAACGGTTTTACTGGAAGCGTTTATTCTTTTATTACGCAAATTGGTGTGTGTAGCAAGACAAAGGAAACAATGGTAAGTTTGGAAAATGTAGTTTTGGAGTAAAAGCTTAATTGGTTAAATAAGTTACCAAAATTAGATCTGCATATGTGGAAGCTTTCTTGTCTAACATTTCTTTGTATCTTTAGCTAAAGTTCGGTTGTTGGAATGTATTCTTAATCCTGAATTTGTACATAAATACGCCTGAAGCTGTAATTTGTTAAAGGACTCACTTAAAAGGCTTATAATATTAAAAGTTTACTATACTTGTGTTCTTACAACGAATAGTATACAGTAAGATTACTGTGGATGATATATTGGTTACAATGTTGGCTTCACCCAATTCATAACAACTGTATCTTGAAGATGAATATACTGGGTGGTGCGTGTGATAATTTTTAATTGTCATGAATAGTTGTGTGCGAAAATTCCTATCGTCAGAACTACGTTTTTGCAACTTATACTTGTAGATAATGGAATGCGAAAAATGCCATCGATCGTTTACAAAGCAAAGCAATTTGAAGCGACATATGCGAACGGTCCACGGCAAGGAGAGCCATCAGCGTCCAGTTTGTGAAATATCGTTCAAACGCAAAGACATTCTGGATCGCCATGTTCGCCTCAATCATGTTAACTCCACAGCTATGGATCGACAGGATGCTACATGCCCGGTGTGTGATAAGTTACTGTCTAGTTTGCCCAACCTTTATCGCCATATACGAAATGTGCACCAGGCAACAGAAGCTACCGTAAATCGTCCTATACCATTAGAAGCAAAGTTCCCTCGTCTCAGTCGACAAACCTACATCGATGGACATAAACTACCTCCAGAAGACCGAGTGAAGTATAGCGGAAGCGACAACTTGGAGCGTGAAAACTGGCACCAGATACGGACTCACTATCATCGCAACAGGGCTGTCCAGGATCGATACAACTTCAGACTGGATGGGCTGTCAGAGGTCGTGCTACAAGATTACTTAACGAAGGTGTACGAAGTGCAGAAGTGGAAAGCGAAGTGGAACATAAACTTTGGTTATGTGCTACGCAATATCCCAACAAACGAGGTGTCATATATGGCAGCAACAATACAAGGTTTTTCGAAAAGCCTAAGTTTATTGGTAACCGTACCGACTTTAAGTCATTGTTGGATGATATGGACAGAAGCGACATTCTTGAGTGGGCGCGGCAGCAAAGGCCAAATACGAAATTCGTAGTTGATAACGTCACTAATATGACTGTAGTAATTAACAAGCTAATACCACATGCCTTAATTGGAGCTCCACGGAAGCTGCCTGAATATATAATCAATAACAAAACAATTTTGAGCATAAAACATAGCCATCATGGAATTCCGTACGATGATAATTTATGTTTCTTCAGATGTTTTACCGCTCACGAAGGTTATACGCCAGCAAATCACATAGAATTCGAGGAGCGTGTGGCGGAACTTTGTAAAAGGTGGTGCACTAATAAAGGCATAAGCTATTTTGGTGGAATTAACACAACCGACGATCTATACGATCTAGAAGACTTATTTAACATAAACATTGCTATATATGAACTGGATAACGGTAATAAAGTCTCGGAAACAGTGCTTAGTAAGTATATGAAAAAAGCTGAACAACGAGTATCAATTAACAATCCATAAAATATACATAATGACATTTACCATAGCGATGAAGAGGTTATGGCGGGTGACGACGATGATGACGAGGAGGAGGACGGGACCGTTTTAATGGCTTTATTGATTATATGGCGATGGACGATTATGACTCTGTAAATGATGATGAAGGGGATGGGGTGAGCGACGCTACTGCAAAGATGGATGATTTACCAAATGTCGCCGCAGCAACGTTGATTCATAAATCACGCGGTCTATATACCGATATACTAAACTTAAATATGTACGAAGATCACTTCTCATATATTTACAACTTGGAGAGCTACACAAAATCGTGGCGTTGTGGAAATTGTAATAAGGTTTGGAACATAAACTTTAATTTTAAGAGACACGTTGAGAGATGTGGTGAAGACGAAGTAACCAAGATAATATATAAAGGTGGAGGATTTGGAATTCCGAAAACAATTCACGATGAGCTACGGGAAGAAGGTCTGGACGTTCCGTACGAGAACTTCTATCCGTATAGAGCAACGTTTGATTTTGAGGCAAGATTCGAAGAAAATGATTCGGATACTAGTGGGAAATTAGTGTACACCAAGAGATTAATACCAGCTAGTGTCTCCGTATGCAGCAACGTACCAGGTTACACGAAAGCAAGCTGTTTTATTGGTGAGTCGGTGAAAATAATAGAGCAGATGGACTCTTATCTAAGGCCCGGCAATTGTATTTCACAGATATCACGAAGTGGGCAAAACGAGAATACGGGGCGGAAAATTGGTGGCTAAAATATTGGGCTTCGACGCTAATTCATTATATTTGTTGTCACTATGTCAGGAGATGCCAACGGGTGTGTTTTCAGTATGGCGTCCGGAATTTAGAGATCCAGGTGAGCAGGTGCCCACAGTGGGAGGAAGTAGCGAAGAAGAGCTGAGATCATTTGAAGAAGTGGTGGCTCGGAATGGCAAGATAATTATGAAATCAACACAGAGCTACACACATTGCTTAAAGGAGCTAACTTTTCTAGAATTCATGCGTAGGGAGCTGGTCACTCGCTTCAATATGGCGGATATTGTAATACAACAGAGATTTAATGGTGGGCAGAAGGTATTTCAAAATGGGACCAGTAGATATTATATCCACGGCTATGTTCCACCAGGGAAGTATGGCAACGATAAAGAAATAGTGATTGAGTTTGATGGCTGTTATTGGCACGGATGCTGGTGTGTTGATCTTAAAAGCAGGGACTCGGAATATCACAGAAGACAAAAAGATACGGAGCGAAAACATAGTTTTTTCGAGTCACGAGATGGTTGCGAATTTATATGGGAAAAAGAGTGCAGATTCGACGAGTATATCTACAGTAACATCGACAGCCCGGAGTGGAGCGAATGGAAGAGGCTGAACTCCAACTCAGCATTTCCGGATAGGAATAAAGTGACAGCGGATGATATAGTGGAAGCTATTAAGGAAGATAGGGCATTTGGAATAGCCGAAGTTGACATACAGGTACCATACTGGAACACGACTGCTCGAGAGTTTTGGGGGGAAATGCCACCGGTTTTTAAAAACACTGAAATTTCCATAGATGACATTGGAGACGAGATGAAGGCGTATGCGGAAGAACGTGGCATGATGAAGCAGCCAAGGCGGTCGTTGACTGGATCGTATTACGGAGAGAAAATACTCCTAGCCACGCCCCTAATAAAATTCTACATCACAAAATGTGACCTTCGGATAACACGGATTCACCAGTTCATAGAGTATCAGCGAGTAGCAGCTTTTCAACATCTTAGCGAGGAGGTGGCAAATGGACGGCGGGAGGCTGACAGAGACGAGAAGAAGAAGATTGTTGGAGAGATGTTAAAACTTTATGGGAACAGTTGTTACGGCAGATTGGCGTTGGACAAAACGAGATTCGAGGACGTGAAGTTTTCCAGACCAAAAGAGGCGCAGGCATTGGTTCGAGATGGATTGTTCAACAAAATGGAAGAAATAAGTGAAGGAATATTCCAAGTGCACATGTCTAAAAAGAAGGTGAGCTACTGAGGATTATATTTTCGTAGCTATAAAGTAGTTGATATGGATAGTGATTGATGGTAAATGTAGGTATGTAGGTTAAGAGACTAGTAATGATTAGTTGAAGTATTAAATATTATTTAGAAAGATAATGTTATTAAAAAAGTTTAGTATGAATGTGTTGGTTAATATATATATGTGTATGTGTGTGTAAGCTTATGCTAAATAGATTTATTTATAATTCCAGGTTGTTATGGATCTACCTAACATAATACCGTTCTTCGTCTACCAATATGCGAAGCTGAGGATGCTGGAGTTTTATGTCTTTCTTCTACGTCACCTTGGCAAAAAGAACTTCCAGTTGACTCAGATGGACACCGATAGTTTCTATATGGCCGTAGCAGACAAAGACATTGAATCTATGATCAATTGCCCTACACTTCGGCAGGAGTTTCACGAGCAGATGCCATCATATTTCGCCATGGACGAATATTCACAAAGGACACCGGGATTATTCAAGCTGGAATGGAGTGGAGAGGGGATGGTAGCCTTGAACTCGAAAACATACTATGGATGGAAAGACGATGGTGTCGCTAAGGTGTCCACCAAAGGACTATCGAAGGTTACCAATAATATTAGTAAAGTAGGTTTTCAGAATGTGCTGGAGACAAGGGAGAAAGAGGGTGGTGTTAATTGTGGATTTAGATTGAAGGGTCAAGATTTGATGCAATATAAACAACAAAGAGACAGCATTACGTATTTTTACCCTAAACGAATTGATGATAGTGATGGAATTAGCACAAAGCCTCTATTAATATAGACTGGTAGCATGAAAGAATGTAGCGGGTAATGTTAGTATGTGTTGAGGGTATATTGGTATTTTGTGTAGACAGTTACTACAAGTGTAATGGAATAAGCGGTTATGAGTTGCAGACTGCGATTACTTTATGAGACAGTATGATTTTTGATAGTAAAGGATGAAGGCGAATGAGTGCTAGACATGAGCTATATTGGCGTTCTGAACAATTGGGGAATAAGAGTTCAGGAATGTGTATAATTTCTATGTTTACTTGTGTATATTTATCTTGTTTGTTTTGTTGCTTTTTCTTTAATAAAATGTTGTAACAATACATTATGTATATGAGCTGATGGGCCTGTAATACAGAATGGCTGTGATATGTTGAAATGCTGTTAAATATGATTTGGGTGTCTTAGTGTTTCGACATGGCTACCAAAATAAAAACACAAAGTGGAAAATTGTGGGATATTAGGCACGCGAACCACAGCTGGAGTATATTGAAAATTGACAGAAACGTTTCCTATCATGTCGGGTGCTTAATATCCCGCAATGACTATAGGCATGTTTTCTATATTATATATAAACATACATAGATTTGAAATATCAAATATACTGGCGTTACAGCTTAAAAGCGTACTGTGCAGTAAAACTCAGTCTCAAGGTCAAATACCGGCTCCGCAATCCCGAATCCGTGATTGAAATACTCCCCCTATACTACTCATAGGTAATCATCTGCACATAAAGGTAGAAGTATTATGTCTGCTTTTCTTGATCGGACAACAGATTAAAACACGTCCGATTTTAAATGACGCTAAACCAAACGATGACAGAGAAGCATCTAGTTTAAGTCTTCATATCATTTTGATGTTGTCATATAATAATATAGCTACGTACTATAGCAGTGAACTGCTTTGCAGCCTAGTCATTCACATATATATGTCACCTTGCCTGCCTTTGATTTTTGAATGTGACGTTATGCTCTGCCTAAAATAAACAAATTGCTGATTTATTATTCACACACAGTCTTAATAATTAAAAATAGTTCAATTTCGTAAGGTATGCATAAACAACAATAAGGTTGGTTTTGACTCGTTGATTCACGTATTTATCAGTAAGTTCGCGTTTAGATGGAATTATAGTTTTAATTCTCTAAATTCGAGCAAACGCGCAATAATTTTTAATTATAATGCACAGTTTTTAAGGGAAGGATAAACCATTACGTTATTTCGTAGCAAAGATACAGTCCCTAATGGTACGTATCCATACGGATCTATTGCAGTGTACAATATAATTATGTACATAACACACATAATATGACAATTTTTGTGAATAATGTTTAAGCGAGATATCCCGTCGGAGTCTTTGATATCTTCGCAGATTTTTGAACGTTACAACCACCATGCTATATGTGAACTCTGGAACATTTTATCAATCATTCTGGAAAAGATACGGTTTTACTCTTTAGTTTTATATATATTAATAAAGTAATTTTTACAATGAGCCAAATTTATAGCTTCGAATTTGTTGAAGTAATTTCCAGGAGTTTCATCAAGTGCAGTGCTCTATTAACGCTTTCCACACATGTGGTTGCTCGGCGGCATCTTTATACGTTCTGTGCGCGATTAGCGCTGCATTGTACGGAAGTAGAGCGATAACTAAGTTAGTTGCGGACCGTATATTTAGCTGACTGTAGTTATTCGTTCGGGTACTGAGGCGCGTTAAAGATCCGACCAACAGCGACGTTGCAATAGCTCACAGTGGCAACAAGGGCGACTTAGCAAAACAACCCGGGTACTATTCCACGCGTCAGGAACCTTTTGTTCGCCGATATTAAAACATACAATTTAAATAGCATCGTCAGTGGTTATAGTTGTCAAATTTTGTGAAATCTGCTACAGAAACTGTGATTATGTTCGTCGTGCCGGCAACCGTTTATCCAACGAAAAAATTGTTTGTTCTTAGTGACGCATTATATTCTACGGGTTTCGTGGAGCGTTTATGACAATACTAAAATTAATAACAATATTAATGTGATTTCATCCGCTGGTTAATTCATCTCCGGTGCAGTATACCATAGTTTATATTTTGTTTGAAGTGTTGATATTATTTTTATGAATTAAATGTAAATTTCTCGTTTCGTGTTGTTGCCGCTGTATTTTTATTGTTCCGGTAGAGCTGATAAGTGCGTTGACTTGATTCTAAAATGATGCTACTACATAATGAAAATTTATTGTCACGTCGAATACTAGTTGCTATGTTGGGACCGTTGTTTGGGTACCCGCAGCATCGCTTCCAAAATTTCATCCATGCAACAAAAAGCGAAGCTTGCTATAGGGTAATTTAGCTCCAACGTAAATAACATTAGATAATTAAAATAGTTTTTGGCTAAGTTGTATAATGCCGGTAGATTTACAATTCGGATGAACTTGTTAGGAGGAGACTCGTGGGTTCTTAGCCAAAGTCAATGTCACTGTTCATTTCGTATACATAATAAATGAAAGCACTATCAGTCAATCACTTAGCAGCAGCGAGTCTATTAATGTGACCTAGGGCTTCAACCGAATGTTTATGTTTTGTTTAAAATTTCAGCTATCTAGTCTCAAATTTCTACGTTTGGATAACCGTATATAGTTTTATGTTCAGAGTACTATTTTAAAATTGGACGCAAAAAATTTTTTTCCTTTTGTATAAGCACCAGTGTCTGTTAATAACGCATCTATTATTTCAATGCGGGATCCCTAAGCGCGCCTATGCTGCGCGTACAATTTTTGCTCTACGGTCAAAATTTTAAAATTCAACCATTGTGGGTGGCCCCACATTTGGATCATGCACCGCGGTTATTCTTTTGTCAGTTACGAATTTATTCCCGCGAGTGTTCACCTTCATATTTCTGTTATTGGCATTAGCATGTTAGAAAACGCGAACAAGGGCTCTGTGATGTATGAAGATTTCTCTGTTTCACGCAGTTTTTTTGCTTATTTTGCAACCCAGTTAAACGCGCCTAAAGTAGACTCACATTATTCTGAGGTGACACCTTGAAGAAGTGAACGTAAAGCGAAAATTATGTTACAGTGCATGCTCATTTGGTCCTGATGTCAGCTTAATTGTTCGCCCCGGAACAGTAAGCTAGCCTGATTTTCCTTCCGGAAAAATGAAGCTAAGGCGATTATCCCTCCTCCCGGAACAATTAAAGTACCCTGATTTTCCTTCCGGAATAATTAAGCTAGTCTGATTTCACCCCGGAAAAGTTAAGCTAGCCGATTATCCGACGGAAAAGTTAGACTAGCCTGTTTTTTGCCCACATTACGATTTACAACTACTTGTTGCAAAATATTAAAACTTGACAGGTTTTGGGAGCAGTTCGAGCCTGACTTTTGCACATTTAATCGCTGTTGGAGAGAAATCATTAAAGCTTTAACCAAGCCATTTTCAAGTTATATAGTATTACCGGTCAGTAATATATGCTCATATGGGTGAGAGAGGGCAGTATCCCCGTCTGGCTTAGATTTCTTTCCAGCCGGGGCGTCGCCGACCCCACTGGGAGGTAGCGGATCTCTTTATGAGGCTCTTCCCGCCCCCGTTCCTCCTATTTGCGAAGCCGCGTGAAGGAATAATGTTATGCGGGATTATATATCACGATGATAGGGGTCATGGCCAATGCAAATTTTAGGGCCGGAAATGAAATGCATCCTATGCCGTTCTCTATGTGCTAAGAGTTAGTCTTGGCCTGCACTAAGGTCCCTATATGAGCCATGTACTAAGTCGTGGGCTCCATCCGACCCCCCCGCTAAGCTCTTGTTTTTTTGTAACGTTATTACGCACGGCCCATAAAGGTGACATGGCCGTAGTCATTTTGTGTTCGCCACGATGTTGAACACACTTTTCGGTGATGACATGAAACAGGATGCCGGGTAATATGCTGCAGCTTGTTATGTTTGTCAGCGCGTCGTCCCCGAAGGCTTGAAATGAACAGCACCCCGCTCCGCTCTCTTGTAGTGAAATCGACTTGGTATCACGTCGAAACTGATTTATGCAGCATGGAAGCATCATAGCGTTAAACAATACATTCTAGTTTTCGTTGACTTGCACTCCAAATGGCCAGAAGCCCGGGCGCTTCCAGACAATCAAGCTTCTACCATTGTCACGGCGTTATGTATCATTTTTATTTACAAAGGGTTTCCAGTCGATCATCTCTTCCGATCAGGGACGTGTATTCGTTAATTTGGTTCTCGGTGTTCTTACAGTTGTCAAGATCGTTGTTAGCCGGGTATTATGCCAGCTATTATTGCAGTTTACAAGGCCTTGTGAAACGCTATAATTAGGCACTGAAACTGACTCTGATGAAAATGGTTGGGAACGGAGATAAAAAGACTTGTGACGCATACTTACACGAATACTTACCCGAAGCTCTGTTTTGCTACAGGTGTCCAACCTCGGGCTGCTTCGAAAAATAAACCGTTTGAGTTAGTGTATCCTCGACAGCCAACATGTGTTACATCGGGTGAGGTGTGTCCAATGCGTGAGTAAACATAAGAAGCGCCGTCTACTAGCCTCTTATGTAAGTAGCGATTGGCAACCATCCGTAAATATACAAAAGAACACAAAAGTACCGTATCGAGCAACGCATCCAAAACTTTAAGAAACACAGTACTGGCGTAATAACGATTACTTCTAAAACATCAACTAACCGGTTAAGTACCGTATGACATTTGCATTGAAAAATTTATATTTTGTGTATCGAACTAAAGTATATACACCCGTTTAGTGTTTAAAAAGCTACACGCTCGGTGATGTTCGCTAACTACAGGTATTATCCGTAAAATGAAATGTGTTAGCGTTACCTAAAAATACGAAATGCAAGCTGCCACGTTGTGCGTTGTGAAACCTGGTAAATCATCAAATAGGCGCATTCTGTTAAAGAACAGAAATTGTCTCATTTTGTAATCAGTCCGTCAGCGTTCGCGAATGAAATTTTTAAGTTGGAATTGGCTATTGGAATAACTGTTTTGTTCGCTAACAGAGTTTCGTACATTCGAAAATTTGAGGAATAAACACGTGCAAAGTTAAGAAATGTTTGTAAATAGTAAACTTGGGAAACGGCAAATAGGAAAATGGTTGGAAACGGTAAATTGGAAAATGGTGGGAAACGGGAAAAGGACAACAAGGGAAGCTGGTATGATGGGGAACGGGAAAATGTAAAAAAAATAAGAAACTTCGGAACTGGAATATGCGGGAAAACGGAAACCTGTAAAATTGAAAGCTCAGGAAACGGGAGACTAGAAAACTAGGAAATGTTGGAAAACGGAAAACATGGGAAACTGGAAAATATTGGTTCGCGGGAAAATGGGAAAACGAGACACCCTTGATCCTGGAACATGTTGGGAAACGGAAAAGTGATTTAACTGTTTTTTTGGGAAGGCGGGTAGATTGTGGGAAACGGGAGACTTATATGAAAGACTGAACTGTGTGTCTATTTATATACAAGAAACATGTACCTACATAAAATATAATAATTGTCCGGCTAGAAATGGAAAGCCCATTAAGGTGGCAATGGCCAAAACTTCCATTATATTAATTGCCACAAAATTTGATTCAGAAGCAACTAGAAATTCTTTTGTACGCTCTGCTTCAAATTAAAATTGGACTGGCCAAAGCTTATAAAAGACAAAATTATAGGACGGCACCTTTGGTACAAAATAGTATTATGAGTTATTCCGGTCTATAATGCTGTTGGATTTAATTTAGGACTTGGGCATTTTGTCGAATTTAGAGCATCACAGGCCCAACGGTACATGCGAATTGTAATTTTATTAGATAATGACCGACATAAACGAATGACAGTGCAAACAGCATAATGTGCGATTAGTTACCAAGGTTTGGGAGTGTTGAAAGTGAAATCAGTTGGTTAATTTATAGCAGTGACTGTTGGTAAACGTTATTATTTCGAACTCTTTGTACACCTGTATTGAGTGCATGGAATGTTAAGACTTTTTGACGAAACTAAATTTTTAAAAAGGGCTATCTTATACTGAAAGTAGAGCGAGGGAGGTTTCCTCTGAAATAATTATCAGCCGCGAAAATATCTGTGTCTAGCAACTATGATTCGCTGCCGGATGAACAGGGATTAGAATTTTATAAGAATGCAATAATTATCGAGTTATTATAAATTTTATTCAATAATTATGTATATACCTATTTTAAGGAACAAAGGATGTATAAGTTTTCTGGGTTGATAAAAACACGATGGAATCTTTGCTATTTGCCTTAGCATCCTAAGTCTTCAGTTGATAGGATTGTATATACCTATTAAAGAAACAATGGGTTTATAAGGTTTCTGGGTTGCGAAAAACACGATGGAATCTTTGCTATTTGCCTTACGCATCTTAAGTCTTCAATTGTTTTTAAAGGTATTACTAGTTATTTTCGAAAGTCGCTGTTTTTAATAAGTTGGGAATGAAATATAAATTTCTATGGTTTTTTAATGTGCTGGTCTTATAATATCCTTAAGGTGCTGTGAATCGCTGTTCTTATACTATCCTTTGGTGTTTTTGAAGGATGCTCAGGAGGCAGAATTGGGAACTTCTGCGATACGTACGTAAATATTGGGTCTCATTCTGTGACTCATATAATTTGTCCCGTGATGGCTTAGAAAATCCGGGCCAATCCATCCCAACAACTAAAATGTTTTTATAATCTGAGAGCGGTTAAAGCCTGCCGCTTCTGGTTGGTGTAACGTTGTCTTTGACTTTATGCTAATCATTTATTATAGATATACATAAAGATAAATTTTAATTATTACGCTTCAAAAGTAATATGTAACTCACGTGAATATTGCAGTATGAATTTCGTGTTAGAAGTAATGTTATCGTACTCTTAGTAAACTTATTTCCGGCCGCTGAAAACAAATCGATCAGCCAGCACTTTCCGTGTTATTTCATTTCGACATCTCCAAGAACATGGTGTGCGATAAATGTGAGTGTTTTCCTTGTACAGGAAACCCTGTAGTCCGAAATAGTAAATGCTGTATACGAAGTGAAAGGCTTTGACAGTTCCAGGTCTACAACTCTGCTATTGCCAAAATATTCATTTTTATTGTGGTATTAAAAGAAAACTGTTTCTAAAATACATAATTAAACCTCAAGAATTACAATTAATGATATATCGGTTTTTTAGAAATTTTCCGAAATGCTTACAGTCGCGGCCAGAAATAACTGCAATCGAAAATGATCGAAATCGCAATCGATCGAAAATTCGTTTAATCGAAAAAATCGAAATTTTAAAATTTAGAAATTTATCTAATTGCGCGAAAGCCGAAAACGATCGAAATCGAACGAAATCGAAATTTCGTTTGATCGAAATCGATCGATCATTTTACACTTATTTCTGGCCGTGACTGTACTTCACGTTTACCGTAATTATTACAAGAATAATATAATAATAATAATACATAAATAGAAAATTATGTAGATTTTCACAAACAAGTTTTTTACCCAATGTAACCTTTATGGGCGTAATTATTGAAATGCGTGCTATGCTATAATAAAAAAATAATTATCACTATAATAAAACAGCTTCGCATATATAAAACTTAGACTAAGCCAAACTGGCGGGTTTGCCGTCCCCGAACCCTTTTAAGCTGTATAATGTACGACACCGAAAGGTGACTTGTGCCAAAACTGTTAGTAGCTTCGACTCTATGAACTAACTATAAAACGTTCCCGAAAGTACAAGCATCCTCGCACCGTTTTCATCGAATATCGGAAATATTTCTGTGTCTTAATATCGTATGAATTTAATTTGTCATTGCTTATTAAATCGAAAACAGGAAGATTTGAATAGATGATTTAAGATTTACCTTTAATTCTAGGTTTAGATGTTTTGTACAGTTTCGGTTGCACCTGCATTTTGCCTTGTATATATGTACATAGCGAACTTCAACATTTTATATAAAACACCAGTCATATTCAGGGCTCTCCATTCGTTGAAATTATTGCCAGGGGGCACGAACCAGGGTCACACGGTTTTTGCCAGGGGGCACTTAAAATGCCAGCCCCCATTTTGAAGAGCCCAGATGCCAGATAGTATCGATTCTTTCTGTCGCATGTTACCCTTGAACCGCGCCTCGAAATTGGCAACAGACGTGCGATGGGAGAGGCTTACGATAAATTTAACCTCCAAAAATTCGCAGTGATTTAAACTATGTTTAGAGAAACAACCAAAATAAAGGTTTACAATCTTGTGATGAATAATAACGATAGCAACGGTAGAATTATTATATCACTTTGGGTGCTGTACATGTGTAACATAACTGCATTGCTGATTAGATGACAGCTGGTACCTGTGGCTTGTTGTTTTCTTATTGCAAATGTTACCGTCTTGTCTTTGAAACATAGTTTCAGAAAGATTTTGCAATCCTTTAGCTATAAAATGTAATAGTTGTAGCATATTTAAACGTAATTCAAAGATTTGTATGCATGCTTTTACGACTAGTTTAAACGAATGCGATAGCACTAGTTTGAACGTGTAAAACGGCATAACCTTGCGTACAAATCTTGAAAGTCTGTTTAACTATGCTACAGCTATCCTTATAACATAGCCAATTGTGCGTTCAGACATTTGTAAGTACGATTTTAATGTAATAATTTTACAAAAGCAGTTGTGCATGCCTTGCCATGGATTCAGAGATTTGTACGCACGGTTTTGACGAGTTCCAAAAACCAGTGCGATATATAAATTATAGATTGCGTGCAAACCTTATTTTGCCACATTCGTACATATTGTTGTATTTGCTTTCTTTATACAATAGTTTCCATAAGAGTAGATACAAGCGGACGAATACTGGCGCTTCCATAGCTTGGCAATAATGTGTTTCAGGGTACAGTGACCTGGATTTAGAAAAACACGAAAAACTGCAAACCTATCTTACCGACATTTGTTTTTTTAATTTTCAATGATGCGATACCTAAATTCTGTGATACGTTCGTATCGGTCAATGGAGTTTTTTCTAGTATTCAATGCAGCCCGAACTGAAAATGTTCAGTGGCCGGGCACATAACGAATTGCGCCAGAACTCGCTGAGTATGAGTTTTTATATTATATACTGTTCAATATAATAACTCAGTCCTTGCTGTTTGTATAGCATCGCAACTTAAAATATTAGTTTTTCTAAGAAATCTTAATGTCGTTAGACCATGGAGGTGAAAATTTTGACGTGTCAAGAACCTCAGGGAATCAATATTGTTGAAGAAACTAAGTGATATATGTACAGCTACACACGTCGGAATTGAGAAGAGAGCAAATATTGGGGTCTCATGATGCGACTGTTCCAACGGAACACGGAACATCTAACGGTTTTGATTATTTGTTGTCTTTTTTGTTTCAGGTCGATCGAAATTATCAACGATTGTCACCCCAACTCCATGGAAGAGCGGACAAGCTAATTCCACAGGTATGTGTACCACATGCATAGTCACCCGTATTGTATTAATATGTATCTAATCTAATGTGGTTACAATGTAAATATTGATGACCCTAAGGGCAGATATAGCCACACCTACAGTATAACCGCACCATTCTATTTCAAGTTAAGAGCGATTACAGCTATGTAAATGTCATTGGTTATCCCTGGCGCGGGTTATTAATTGGTGACTCTTTAGCTGTTCGTTGGAGGTAAAATATCTTCACTAAATATATTATGTCATAATGTGATAAATTCATGTGGGACACTTCCAAGTTATATACATATATACATAAAAAACTAATTTCTAGCTAAATCTAGATTGATTTTTCGTCGAAGAAGTTGTTCAGCTTTTTGTGATCGGAAAATATGATCCAGATGTACATGTGGAGTTTTAATCGTATTTAATGCAAATAATTTCGTCATGTTCCACGCGTTTTTAAGATATGTACAGTATTTTTATACAATAATTTTGGGATGTTTTGTAAAAATAGATAAAACAGTGGTAATAAAGAAATGAACTTCGCATAATGTATTCTAAGATCAAAATTTTATGTCATATATCACAGTCGGTATATGCCTAGCCTTTACGATAGATAGAACAAACCAAGCAGATAAAACACCATGTTTAGTCCATATTCCATCGTACTTGTTACACTTCAACTATTCGGCACAACAAACTGACATCTCCAAACTGCCAAAATTACGCCTCTTGAGTTCGGAACTTGGAGAGAACTGAAAGTACCCGTGGACGTTTCCGTGCAGTTGAAATATGAACTAAAAAGTGCATACCGCAACTGTCACAAAACATCAAATATAAGTAGTTTAACCGCTGATTGCAGTTGTGTTTATCTAAGAAGAACACATTTTAGAGATTGTTGGTCCAGCAGGAAAAAATTAGATATTTTTAGTTGTAAAATAGGGAATAATTGTAATTAGCATATACTTAGCCAGTAAGAAAAAATCGCTGATTTTTATTCGCTTCGGAAAGTGTTTGGGAACAATAATTGTGGGAACCAAAATTTACCTTGGGGTCATTAACTACGGACAACCTGGGGCTGTGTTGGACGATATACCAGGGTTACCTGTCTTCCTATCTGGAAAAGCCAGCAAACTCTGGTTATTTGCATAAATTTATGTTTTCGCTAATTTCCTTTTAAATACATACATCACTGGTAAGCTGCCAGATTCATAATCCTTGGTTTACTAAGACATATTTTAACTTTACATATTTCCTTTGCCCCTTATTTTACTTGCAAACGTTTTACTTTTACGCAGTAGGAAATCAATGTTTTCTGAAGTAGAAATCTCATACACTCTAATTTCACGTTCGTTGTGAATGAGAGATTGGATATCTATGTATGTAGGCACTTATTGAGATCATGTAACTAGGTTAATGAATTAAATTGGTAGCCATTTGTCTGACCACTCTAGAAAGTTGGCTTAATGTTGTGGTTCATCTCGGTTGGTACGTAATATCAAGAGTGAATATGGAACTTTCGACACAAGTTATGAAATTTTTGATATGTAAATTTTTGATAATAATAATAATCGTCTCTTGACAATAATAATCGTTCCAGACAAAGGAGCGCGGAAGGTGGGCGAGAACAAACTTTTGTCGGCCAAGAAGAAAAATCGTTACGCGCCTTACGCTGGCACTTCTGACTCGTCGAGCGGAACTGAATCACAGTTTAATCGATGCCGTATCTGTCGTTCTACAGTGCACCTGGCTGGATCGCATTATTGCCAAGGTTAGTAGCTGTATAATATAGCGCCACAGCACCGGTTTCGATTATTAACAACTAGTCACGATTATCATCTGTACGAGTGTCGAAATATACGTATTTTCTGGGTGTGCAAAAACTTGGCTTTTCGGTAGGATTTGCTTTGAAGATAGTAGTTTTTGTAATACTCAGTATATTATGACTATGTTTCATGCTTGCACCTATTTGGATGTTTTCCCTAAAGTACTTTTAGTGTTTTCTTGTCATTTATGTTTCAACAAAACGAAGCAACATTGTAACCGGTTCAAGGTTGTAAGTTAAAAATCACCAAACGGAGACCTTTGTCGATTGAGCATCGCTGGTACAGGGACATGGACCAAAATAAATGTACAAAAACAGCGTCCGATATTTGTACAAATGAATAGGGTAAAATATAATCCTGAAGGTTGTAAGTTAAAAAACACCAAACGGAGACCTTTGTCGATTGAGCATCGCTGGTACAGGGACATGGACCAAAATAAATGTACAAAAACAGCGTCCGATATTTGTACAAATGAATAGGGTAAAATATAATCCTGAAGGTTGTAAGTTAAAAAACCCCAAACGGAGACCTTTGTCGATTGAGCATCGCTGGTACAGGGACATGGACCAAAATAAATGTACAAAAACAGCGTCCGATATTTGTACAAATGAATAGGGTAAAATATAATCCTGAAGGTTGTAAGTTAAAAAACACCAAACGGAGACCTTTGTCGATTGAGCATCGCTGGTACAGGGACATGGACCAAAATAAATGTACAAAAACAGCGTCGGATAGTTGGCCACATTTTTACTTGCGTTTACGCTTGTTCGTTCATGCCTTTCGTTCGCAAACACAACAATGTTCGTTTGTAAACAAGCGTTTATGTTTACTGTTTTACGTTTTTTATGTCCGTGGCTGTTGTAGATTATTTATAAATATTTTGTGTGATCGTAAACTCGCTGTATCTAATGTACATCAACATTCAACAGCTATGCTTCATCCAACCTTTTAATATGAACGTTATTTGTGGCGCTCCAATCATTCTATACATAAGAAATGTATTATTTCTTTGTCACGGAAGATCTTTACATTCTGATTCAAGTGGAACGCTGCAATTTTGACCGCCATTCACTACTGCGCTGTTGACAAAGTTGTACTGCATTAAAAAGTGCGGACGGTGATTTTTCCATTTTGTTTGGTAAATTATTGAAATACTTGACTCAGACATAAATAACTAAAAGTTCATTCGTAAATTTTGATCAGACTAAGTGGCAAAACGTCCGTGATGCTTCAATATAAATTATACTTCAGGTTGCGCTTATAAGAAAGCAATTTGTGCAATGTGCGGCAAGAAGTTGCTGGAAATCAAAAACTACAAACAGTCGTCGACATAACCAAACTATCGTTATATTAAAGCTCCAGAAAAATATTTTGTTTAGCATTGTTTTTCTGTGAAATGAATGACTTTACGTATCTTGCACACCATGAACTGATTGAAAATCGGAAGCATGGTCTGCGGTAGAGTTTGAGTATTATAATCAAAATATAGTTTGGCTATATCGGTGTAAACCAGACGTGCGTAAAACTGGAGATTATAACACTTCATGACACTTTATGTTAATTCGAATAAGATTACACAGGTGTTCACACAGGCTGTTAACTTTAGAGTGCAGAGATGAGATATGGAACAAAATATATTCTAGAACAACACTCGTCGAACACTTTTCAAACAAACATTATACAGCTGTGGAACAAATTTAAAAAGCACGCCAAAATTTCGACTACGTCATGAACAAAATTGGAACACATTTTCAAACATAATTTAGACGATAATCGAACGAGTAGCACTCATTTCTCTTATTTAAGAACATTGTTTATGTATCAGTTTTGGAACATAATAATTATATATTAGCTGAAATTGAACTTCTGTACCAAAGTGAATGAAAAACAGTAAAAGCTTAAAAATCATTCTGGTACATTCGATACTCTGCTTTATTCTTTAGCAATTTCAGTGTTGGACACAAAGCCTATCCGAGTGTACTCTACACTATGCTGATTTTTCAACTGATGTTTTCTTACCTTGAGATATACTAATGCATGAAAATAGTTATTGTTTTGATAAAGCAGAAATTACTGTATTTTAGTTTACTGTGAAATTTAGGCGGATATCATCACGTTTCAAAAAGACTTATATATGTGTGTTCTTTTAACTTGTACTATGTTAAAACTGTTGATTGTCAAGGATAACAGAAAAGCCATTAATATTTACACACCGCACAATAACGTTTGGCGGTATGGTAACTGAATTTGTTTTAGTTTGTTTTGTGTAAGTTTGTGGAACCCACCGCCAAGATCTGGCATTAAGGGAGCTTCGGTCGGCCACACCTTCCACCCCCTTCCCGAAAATTTGGGTTAAGATCTAAAAATTCTTGGGTGCCCAAGGTGTGCCCCCGGCGTATCCCTTGCTTAAAAGGTGTTAGGGGTAAAACTTCATTTCTGTAAAATGCACCAACATTTCCAGTGCGCACATGGATTTTACTGTTAAGGCAGACACCAATTTCTTGCTACACATACACTAAGCCTAAATTTGGGCGGAACGTATGGCACTGGCTAAGAGACCCCGAATGCAGTAACGCGACTGTGCTGGCGAGTATTACTTTTAATTTAATCAAATTTTATAAATACGCGGTTTGCGTATAACAGTGGTGTAATATACGGATATTGTTGTATATATTTTAATAAAATGTAATTTCATTTCTTTTTCACTTTATAATGAGCGGTTTTCCAGATTATGTCATTCAGTATTGCTAATGGTATTTTTAGTTCCCGGTATTTATTACGTAGCATCTTGTTTTTAGCGAATGTAAATATAACTCAAAAAACTGGTTTTCCAAATATATATAATCATTGTGTTGAAACTTTTATGTCTTGTTTGTGGTGTTATCCAGGATATGCATTGACGGTCGTGCCGTCCAGGCTGGTGTGTTGCGCACGGTTTTCACTAGGAAAAATGATTTTTTCAACATTCAACCGGCGGTAAAAACGTATAGGGGCCCAAGTAACCCTGAGGGGCGCTGTGTTATAACATTAGAAGACTTAGATTTGGGGTAGTGTTTGACTCATAGAAGGACTTAACCTAATACTAAAGACTTAGTATATCGGGAATGGCATGACCTTCATTTTATTAACGCCCCATAGGGTTACTATGGCCAATATTGAATCGACCGTGCAACGCCTTTCTTGGTAGATTTTATTTCAAATTATTTTGCAAGTAGCTGCAGGAAATATGAAGGTTCAATTTTTGGAATTATAATTTTCAGACGACCGAAGGTAGTTTGTCAGATTTTACAGTTGTGTACTAACCAAACACAAATATATTGGGACACAATTTGAAGCCAAAAGAAGTGTGAAAGCAAGTAAAAATCGCTGGAAAAAAACTGCGTCCGAAAAGGCTTCACAAAATAAAACCATTTTTGAAGGTGATAGTATGTTGATATTGGACATTTATAGAATCTCTGCGCCTAGCCTTAACTTAGAAATATGATTTTAGAAAAGACCTGTCGACTTTGCATTATGACATTTTTCATCATTTTGATTGCATATTTCTGCCCGTATTGTCACCATTACTAGCGTCATTAAATGGTTGCCAATGGTAATTTAAGCTTCCATGCTCATAGCAGGGATATGGGATTATCCCTTCATGCGCCTCACCCCTCGGTGAGAAATCTTCTTGGCAGGTGCTCTAATCAGAACCACCATATCGACTGACCTCCCGCGGGCTAGGCCAAAGGTCGATCCCCTTCCCCAAGACTCGGCATGTATCAGTTTAGGTATGTAATTTGAATATAACAACCTAAAACAAACGATTCAATCAGCTACATTTACATATTTCAATCCCATCCGAATGTCTAATGTTATTGTTCGATAGCCTGGCGTAAAGTCGAGTGGCCAAGGGTGAACATGGAAACTGAGCCTTTTGAGGATAGTGAAGTTGCTTCGAAGACGTGCCCCTTTTGAAAAATAACAGACCGAAGTAAATGCATGTTGATGTTCGTCGGTTTTAAGCTGCACCCACCTACCCGCTTCCGTACCCTGTGCCGAAATTTCTGGCTACGCCTTTCCGTTGAGGAGTTTGGTTTTGTCTGTGTTGCCATATACTCAAAAACATCTGTGATGCAAATTATATTTATATGTTGATATGCTAACGTTATGGTTTACTTGCGCCCGTTTAGAATGTTCAGGATTTAATCGCACAACAGATAATGTAGATGTCGTTATGACCTTTAACCCTTTGATGTCCGAATTAAGCTCAAGATTCTTTTACCGACAAACTCGACTTGGGACTTGCAACCATGATAAAATAGAATTACGTCACTGTAGGTCTTGATTTGAAATCGTTTATCTATTTAGGAGTTGTCGCTTGGTTCCTTTAAAAAACTTTGCAAAGCGAGCGAATGACAACATGTCTGCAAACATATAATTTCCTTAGGAACTTTCTTTACTGATAGAGGTGAGAAATAACCGAATTTTTAGGCTTTGGTTCAGCTCGGCTCTTCCGATGAAAATCAAGCTCGGCCCTTAGGCTCCTGAATAATAACAAGTTTTCATTTCAGAGGACTTAACGTACAGATGGATGGTTTACCTACGAGCCAAGCCGAGGTTATCTCGGTTGTTCTTGCTGTTGGCTGACTATTGCACTTTACATCAGCAGTTGCAATTACGTTTGAGTTTTTGAGAAGAGCTTTTGGAGGCTAGCATAGCTTTCCAGGTACATTAGGCTCGGCTCGGCTTCCGCACAGACATCTTGAGCTCCGGGTCGCCTCGGCTCTTTAAACATGATGGCAGGCTCAGTTCGGCTTTAGAATTCCCACCTGTAATATCTTATTCGACAGCCATAAAGACAAACAACGTATACTGTTTATGTCCATTCGCCCCTACACCATGTCAACTGGTCCTGCTGCGTATATTCACGTGGAATACTAAGCGGTGGAACTACCCGGGAATCTAACCCATGGCGTTGAAATTGATTTTCTAGGAATCCCAAATTGTTGGGTTTATTGGATAGGCATGCCAAAATTGGTGGGATCAAGGCCTTTCCGTTCCAACGACCGTAGCGCAAAATTTAGCATCAGTCTGCGGTCAGGAAAACAAACGTAATTTTAGCGAACACAAGACATCTAAAAGACCACCGCGCCCCCTCTTTAACCGTTACGTTTTCTTTCTGATCCGCAATGCATCTAGCTGAGGACATTGAATTGTCAACTTTTACGTTGGTATAGTTTGACGCATATAATGTACGCTTGTAGTTATGCTGTTATGTTACTGTCTACCTTAGAATCGAAAAAAACAAAATCGGGGAAAGGGTTGTAGCTGTTGAACGAATTTTTAATCACCACGATACGGATTCCAGTCAGCTTAGATTTACGTGCAGCAAACAATACTATTCCTTAAAGCTTAATTACATTTAAGTAGCTTTAAGATTTAAGACTTAACTATCGCGATTAAATTAATTTAATGCGACAGAGACCTCTTAAAAGTTTTTTTAAGTACTTAACGAAACAAATATAAGAATTTTCGTCAAATGCTTTTTGGTTTGAACCATTAGCATTAACCCTCAAGAACACACTGACCAGAATTTCATGTTAACTGATTACGCTCTACAATGATACGGTATTGACGGTGTTACCGTTTTATCGTGGAGGACGTGAGGACTATATCTAATTTGATGTCTTTGGGTACAAGCAAAAGGAAAGGCTTTGTCCTATTTACAAGCCGCAGTATAGAAAGCGCACACAAAGTGGGATGGGCGTGAGTGGGCAGTGACTGCAGACAACTGCGGATACCGCTTGGAAATTCGGACGGAAGCGGTGTCGCAAGCGGACTGCTCTGTCCTTGATTGTTGCGGCCCCGCCCGAACTTGCAGTTTATGTGAGAATCTGCACGGCAACCGCATGATGTGACGCAGAAATATGTGGGGGAGTGTTTTGATGTACAATTTTCGAAGCAGAATAAACGTATATGCGTCATAAATAACCCCCGTTGTATGCGCTGCTGTGTTTTTATATCGATGAACGAGAGTACCATTGAGGCAGGAGCATCCCGGGAAGGGGAACATGGGATGTTTGTAAATGATGCTATGTCTACTAAATGTAGATGGCGCTATTCGTAGAAGGTGCTGTACCAGTTGCATTAATTTGTAGATGGTCTATGACTGTTTCTGTCACCAGCGAATGCTACCTTCAGCGACATGATGGCCCACTATTTTGTGTAGGATATGGCGGTTTTGGCAATGTTAGCCTACTAAAATGGTAAGGCTGGACGGTGGAAAGAATATTAATGTTTTTATCTATTATAGTCCCGTAGTTCTTTTACAATACTCAAATTTTTCATTATTTGGCGGCGGTGCTAGTGTAACAATTGGGACTATGTGTAATGGTAACCTGGTGGTGTGGTGTAGTGGTAACTACATAGTGTGGTTTTACAGGCTTGAGGCATGAATTAAAGTCCCCGCTGGTACAACGTAAAATTTCTCGCGATTTTTCAGCAACCAAGTAGCTTCCATGATTTTGTTCTAAACTTCCAAAAATATGCTTTGCATTCCCTTCATATTTTACCTCTTTCTCGTGCGACCATCTGCGAAAACTTTTTACCAAATATTCGCCAATTTATTGCGTAATTTTACGTTTTGACTAGAAGATAAATTATTTAGTAACATCTCTGACTCTAAGCGCGCAAAAAGACATGATAACTGTTTATTTAGATAATGTGTTCGTTTATATTTCATAATATATATATATGAAGTTGTTATAGTTATTATGCTTTTGCTTACTGCATTGAAGTATTATGGATGTGTACATTTCAGAAATATTTGCGCAACGTATTCTGTGATGTATATAAGTAGAAAATTATTTTTTACCCATCCTTCGTGCTGTTACATTGTTTTCCACAGAAGTGTCGAAATCACAAGCTTTTCAAAAGTAGAGGGAGGGAAGCAAAAGTGGAGCGGCCCGGTCTTTTAGTTTAATTTTTATAACGCCATCGGTGTCTGTGGCGGTGGAGGCAGTAGCCACCCTTCCTGTCAGAGTTACGACATGTATGTGGAAGAAGATTAAAGAATGTTTGTTCAAATATTTTAGTCGAAAAAAATTTTCGTACAAAACCGCCCCACCCTTGTCGGAACAAAAGTTGGTTCTTTTCCTTTATCCCCCAGCCCGCGTTTGTTCAAAAATGGTCAGAATCTAAAATTTTTTGTATTTTTGTGATCCTCGAGACCTCCCCTGATCATTTCATCCAAAAAATCGAAAATTTAAAATGTTAGATTTTTTGGGTCCCAAGGGTCCCCCTCGGGAACCCAAAACATTTTTTCTTAAAAATAGGATATTTACCCATCATTCGACGCGTCTTGACGAGCTGCATCGAATGGTGTTATTTTTAACGGGAACCGGTAACCGGATCCTCAGTTATGGCCAAAAAATAGCGGATGCTGAAAGGTTCTGCAATTGAACAGTTTTTAGTCATAACTTAGGATGCTTTTATCGGGATTTCGTTATAAATAACACCGATTCTACTCAGCTTGTCAATCCGCGTCGAATTATCCAATTTTTAAGAAAAAAAAATTTTGGGTTGAAGGGGCGACGCTTGGGACCCGAAAAAATCTAAAATTTTAAAAATTCAATTTTTTTGGTTGAAATGATCAGAGGAGGACCCGAGGATCACAAAAATATCAAAATTTCCTGAATCTGACCATTCTTTGAGCAAACGTGGGCTGGGAGAGTTAAAAGAACCCAAAAGTTTTACCAAAACCACACCTCTGTCAGAAATTTGTGAATCCGCCATCTATTCATGTTTCCGCATTTGTCAGTAAAACGTAAATGGTGCCGGCCCTCTTTCCACCCTCTTTTTTCCGGTTTTCCGACTTCGTTACACTGTGTGCAATCCCTGTGACACCCTGTGCCACACAGCGACAGTAATTATAGTTTGTTCCTAGGTGATGCTTTTACGCAGTGACCGGTGGTTTAACCAGAACAGTAACTTATCTAAACGTTTAAAACATATAGTCATCAAAAACTTGCTCTTCATTGCCAAGATAATAATATAAGGCATTTATAAAGCGCCCTTTTTGCTGATCGCGCTTTTAAAAGCTCTGGATACCGATACAACAATTAATAACAATACGATAATTTTTGAGATTATGAAGGTAAGACCTGCGGAAACAGAAACGTCTTTAACTTCGTTTTTAATTCAGTAACGTTTGAAGCCCCGTCACGAAGTCGAGATGGCAATCTGTTCCATGAGGACGGGCCGATGAACCAAAAACTGTTACTCCGTGCGACGTCAACATGTAATCTTGTTTCATTGGCTATGTGAGTGGCAGTTGATAGGTGCAACATTTCAGCAATGTATGCAGGGGTGTTAGACGTCAGAGCTTTGTGAACCGGCGGGAGCACTTTGTATCGATTTCGCTGGTCAAGCCGCAACCAGTGTAGCTCATGCAGCACAAGACTTATGCGTTCGCTGCGTCGCGTACCAGACACAATTACTAGCCTCATACTGTAGTAGCAGTAGATTCTAGCGCTAGCGACATTATTTGCACACGGGGTCCAGAATTTCTTACGGGGGAAGGGGAGAAGCTTCAACCTAAAACCATCCTTGATCAACACATTTTTCCGTCATGTTTTTATATTTTTTACAATTTTCGGATGGAACGACTTGGGTTTGATGGTTGGGGGTTCAAATCCGACTCCCTTTCTGGATACGTTAGTGATTATATACCGTTTCCCTTGAGAAAATAGATGTAATTTGTTGAGGGGCTATTTTTGTGTCGCCGGTGGTATGGAGCTTGCAGCCCGTTTCCGCCAGGACCCATATTTGACAGTAATATGAATGACACTGTCTTATACATAGGCGCATGATTTTTCTTGTTTTATTCAGCGGGAACATTCCAATGGTAATATATCGGGCATAAAACAGCAAATACGCAGAATAATGTCAATGTTTGTTGATATAAAATGTCAAACCCCTCCATACTTAACTTTATACACTAAACACAACAAATGAAATAAAAATACAATTCAATAATGAATTTCAGACTATTTGCAGGCGATATATTTTGCTATTTCAAATTTCCATGACTTACTAAACTTATAATCTAATCACATTTAAATCACACAAATCGCAGTAGCTACCACGGACAAGTTTTCCGTTGAGGAGTTAAGAAGAAGGTTGCCTCTAAATTTTCTGGCTAAATGACTTAATGTCTGTAATATTTGTGTGATTTGTCTTCAATCCTAGCATGGGCCCTATTTATAGCTGACTTCGGCCATAGCCAAAATGTTACTGGACATGCGCGACGGGCAGCTACGATATAAAACTATTACGCGAACCTTTGTGCATTTCTGCATTCAAAGTCATCAAAACCAAACCATATAGTTAAGGCGACCGGGTTGTTCTCAGTTGGGAAATAAGCTTAATGTACTTGGGAGATAATAAGTGTTTTCGAGCTGTGTTTCCTGTCGTTCTCATGGACAAGCTCATGCCCAGTGACCTCTGGTAGTTTCAAAAATTTGCATGTTATGTGGTGGAACATTTGGGTTAACTCTGGATGGATAAAACATTTAGCAATATATATTGTGAAAAATAGTGTGGGCGCGTGAATACTAGTTAAACTCGCTTGCGAGACAAAATTAGAGTGGTGAGAACAATACCCCAAAGCAGAAGTGTGAAAAATATTTGCCACACAATACTTCTGACACTCGAAATGAGCTTGTCGCCCCAGAAAACCCCATATCCGACACTAAAACCAACAATAAACACACATTCAGGTGCCTTTTCCCACGATTTCTACACCAAAAATTTCGAAAACGTCATTTTTTATGCCAAGTATGAACCAGAAGTCTAAAAAATATTTGCCCAACAATATTTTTAACACCTCAATCAGTTTCCTCTGCCCAGAAAACCCCATATAAGACACTAAAAGCAACAAAAAAACACACATTTAGGTGCATTTCCCACGACTTTTCACCGAATATGAAATTTGGCACCAACTTTAAGCTTATAGACTCCAGATCGGAAAGTAGTTGAAAAAGTTGTTATATATCGTTGGAAAGCCCTGGTAAAGTCACATAGAATAGGCCTATTAGGTTGCGAATACCTCGTTTACTTATTGAGGAAAGTCGCAAAAACTGGAAAGTTGTGCCCGAAAAATGGGCGAAATTAACGTCATTTTGCCCCATAAATTCCCCACGGGAAAATTCAAAAATCAGGCTCCATCACTACACCTAAATCGACCATTGCGGTTCGAATGAGCTATAGTGGCATCAAAATCGGCCCAACAGTTATGGAGATCCAGGTGCGACAGACACACACACACAGACAGGACCTCCCTAACCCCCCCCCCTCCAGAGCCAAAATTGAAAATCTCTCGTTCCACTCGCATTCAAAACACATGCTAGTTCCAAACTGGCCTCTCTCCACAAAAAGGGGAAAGGGAAGCCCTGGGATTTTTCGTACTTAATACCAGGATTATTTCGAAGGCTCCCCAAGTTATTCTTCTGGTAAATTGTTCTTCCCACACAGGTCAACCTCCCAGCACCGTTTTACGTACTTTTAGGTGAAATCACAAATCGTCTTTTTTAAAAAAGCTATTTTAAGAAAAACCAAAATTACTGCTTATATTTCGACTATCCTTGACAAAGTCATATAAGTAAAACGAAGCGTTGCTTGCGTAAACACACATTTTCAGTAGGTAAATAATAAACATGCAGCCAAAATCACAATATACTTGTTAAAAAGACTTGAAATGGAATTATGAGACCCCAGCTAACCAGGAGGATACGGCTTTCTACCAGCTAACCAGGGAGAAAATTCCCCTATTTCCGGTTCTCCTATAATTGAGCTGGGGCAGCTCAAAGCCCCACAGATAAAATTTTAGCTCTGCTGAGTCAGCCATAATCGAAAAACGGGTCCTAAAAAGTCTTCAATGCAGTCACTCATCGAGTCCACTGTCTTATGTCGGGGAAACTACTGAACCTTGTCCTAATCAGCATATATTATCGTGCGCTCTACACTGCCTGGAACTGTAAGATTGAGGCACAAAATATTCTGCAAAACAGTAAAGAGACAATGATTGGATATGTTCGAGCCTTCAATCATTTATATTATGAAACAGCTGTGCACAGAAACCCGTTTAATACTCGAATGAAATCAAACCAACAACTATTCTGAAAGACCTAAATTATTATAATTTGTTAAATCGCAAACAAATATTTGTTTATAAATTTTCGGAGATAGCAAGCTACTTTTTAACCGTAGTTGTACCACCGATTACATAACAAAATCATTGTACTGACTAAATTTCACATGCACTGCTCGGTTGCACGCGAGTTTTGATTTGCTCGTTTTGGAACAGCATTTGCTGGATCAAAGCAAAACCTCCGGACGTGCGTTAAATCGCTGTTGAACACGACTTTCACTCGAGCGTTCTTCACTCTAGCGTTCCGTGTTCGGCACCTCGCGGCGACGTTATAATTGTTCATCGGCACTCAAAATGTAAATTGGTTTAATAGGATAGGACGTAAAGGCTTAATTAATTATTAATTTAGTATATATACATCACATGTCTAACAAATGTATATCGTAAGAGGAATAAATGTACTATTACTAACAAAACTTATGAATTTACTGTAGTTCTTCTGGGCGGCTGCTGTGATTTTCATTAATCTCAATCCTCGTCCAAGATAACACCAGTTGCTTGGATACACGTCAGACCAAATGGCTACAGCGAGGGATACCTGCGGAACGCCATAATCCGTCGCGATTATTTCCGTCTCGTGCTCACCGTTCGTGCTATTTACGTTATTCGGTTCACTTTCGCCGTGCTGCCATTTTCATTATTTTGGTATCGGTTGCATTGTTGGCTGTAGCAATGCAAAAAACCATGCTAAGCAAGATCTAGGCTACAATCTTTGTGTAAGTTTACCCTTGGTATTTAGTTACAACTCTGTGATTTTATAATAATGCTTATAAATGTTGTTAAAAACATAATTATGAATGAAACTGAGAATATCATCCATAGCAGGGGTCAGTATAGAGCTATCAACCGAAACGGTGATGATATTTTGGCTCAATTTGTTTTGGCTGGTCATTAATTAATAAACTTCTCGGTTATATTTATATTCCGAACCTAAAAATCATATATTCAAAAAATATATTGCAATTTTTAACATCACGCAATCCAGCTCATCGTGCCGGTTCAAAAAGTATAAATAGTATTTGAAACGGACAAAATTTCGTTGTTTATTAGGGTAAAATATCATATGAAGTTTTGTTTGCTATTTTTGGGCAAGCAAAACAATTGTTCGAAAATTTGTGACAATTATTTTCCATAATAAATGTATAACTTTTATACCGATCGACCAGCATCATTTTATTGAACTAAAATACGTTTAATACCAAAATAAAATAAAATTTGTACCAAAACGAACTAGATTTGTTCGCTCTGATTAGAAATGTTACCTATTAACGCCCATAACAAGTTTCACATATTTATTACTAAAACTATCACCAATAACTGGTTTCAGAAAAATGCTCATGTCATAAAAGTCGTTCCTCATAAATATTTTCGAGTCATTTTCGAGCGTTAAAGACTAGAGGTTTTAATATAAATATATAATTTATCGAAAAAAAATTTCGAAAATTTTCGGTATCAAATGTTGAATGCTACCAAAATTAATGGTGTATTTTGAACACTGACGGTTTTCGGGCTGGAGGTATAACAACTGAATATTCTTGGGGTTTTGACGTTGAACCATTTATTAATCGGCTTACGTAAATGGATTTCCTTTTTTGTTTCTTGATTTACTGTTGAACATGACAGATTTTAAATTTATGTAAATTTGTTACATGAATAAGGATGCCCTGCGTGC
This sequence comes from Trileptium ribeirensis, assembly GCA_030248225.1. NCBI lineage: Eukaryota > Metazoa > Nematoda > Enoplea > Enoplida > Thoracostomopsidae > Trileptium > Trileptium ribeirensis. The sequence continues at coordinate 95,276 of JASANE010019190.1, forward strand.
AACTGAAGATGCAGAGTATATTATACTTATTTGATTGCAATGAAAATTTCTTTTGCAAGGTAACACCGCGACTCAGATTCGACTACTTTTGACAGGTCTTTTGTTTGCTCATCGCCTTATTCTCACAAATGTCGCTATCGGCATTCGCGATTGTTGAATGAAAGATTAGCAGCGCCGATCGGAGGAACTGTAGCGACAGTATTTGGTGTCATTTTTGTCGCCTTCGCACTCTGTGGCGAGCGAAGCTGGGCAACGCATCGGTCGGCTGTAAAAATTGTTGCAACTCTTCCGATTATTTCATGCGCGGCTATGACTGCAGCATGCGGCGTAGTATATATGCGTATCATGAGAGAAACCCAACGAATTTATATCGAAAATGTCGATCGTCTACAACAAATTGTCGGTCACCAACAATGGACGATGGCTTTTTCAGACGGTATTGATCGAATTTCTATATTTAATTTTACGCTTATTGTAATTAGTTTTTTTGACGGTAAGTCTATTTCTATTCTCTCGATCGTCCAAAAACTTCAGCTGTATTTTTGAAATTGACCAATTTCAGAGAGATTTTCCGGTATCCGTGAAAAAATATCGACAGGATCACAAGCCAATAATTCTTGAAATATCAGCCAAAATAACAAATTCGGTGATTGAAGGTGCGGACCATGTTACCTTAGGTACACAATTTTTTTGCATAACCTGAGTTTTGTAAGGGTGCCACTATAAAACTTGTAAAATTGTTTGAATTGTTTGACGCGACATTTTAAGCGCACAAGTCGCACGGCGGATACAAGTGTGATGATCTTCTCGAAAGTGCTGATCCACGCATTCGATGTTGTCGCTAGAGGCTGAGGGATTTATTAAAAATTGTTACTACTAGCAGTACTGTGTAACAAAACAACCTGAAATTATAAGTAACCCAGTAAATTTTTAAGTGGACATTTTAATGGTATGTAATCCCCGTCAACAACGTGAAAATTAATGGTTGCGACTGTGGGTCACTGTAGTAGCCAATCTGGTGAAAATTTTTTGGCCAAAATCTGGCAAGCCAAATTCTAATAATTCTGTGTGGCGAGGCCAGCGTTTTATTAAAATCCGTTGGATTGTAAGAAAGTTATTCAAAAACATCGGGCCACTTGGCTGGGACACCTTATATATATATTAATATAGACTTTAGTATGTTTGGGTGCGAAAAATACATTACATGCAGGTATGCATTTTGAAAATATACCCAATTATTCAATCACTAAACTTTTAAAGTTCCGCTCACAACTATGGTGATATAATCACATACCGTTATGCCGACCGGAGATTTCCCAAGCCAGGCTAAATTTTGATAAATAAACAGATATCGTTTATAACAACGATAAACTTACTGTCATATTATATATTATAGTCCATACACTGAAGTAAATTTTTACACCATAATGTCACCTAGCAAGCAGTTTAAAATTGACAATAACACAAAAACCACGCGTAAATCTGACACAGCAGAATTTTTAAAGATTCAATTATGTGCCGCCATTTTAGTTGCTACTACTAAAAAATCTGTATAGTTAGAGATATCATTCCGATTTAAGAGTGTTACAAATATCAGATTCCAATTGTTTTCTCAAAATAAACGCGATTTCGAATTTTTTCAATTTAAAACATTTATGTTTAATGTGATAGATTAAAATTTGAATGGCCCATAGTAAGGTGTGTTGTTAGTCGGCCATCCTAAGTGATTTTTTACTTGGATCAATACTAAGAATGATAAACTCTTCAGCATTAATCGTATGAAAGTGCCGCTTGGTAAAGCGCAGCTTTAATTTGATATAAATCTTTTTAGCACTAGCTTCAAAAAATGATCCAATATGATAGGCTTAATAATCCTTGTTATCAAACCGCTTCTTACAATACTAGCTCTTCGTGCAGTATGATTAACTGGATTAAAACATTGCGTCTGATCATTTGAACGTAGACGCTTACCAAAAATTAAGACTTCTGAAGAAAAACGCGTTTTGTTTCCTACTACCTTTGCAACGAGAGGTTTTATATCGCTATAAAGCTTATAAGATCTAGGACAGTGAAAAATGATCAAAACGTCTCTAAAATAAATAAACGCTCTATCAGGAACCAATACGAGCAGTAAAACGGGAAATCATGACATCTATCAGCTACTGAATTAATTGTTACTAGCCCATATCTCACACTGAAATGGTAATTTCTCATTAATCCCGACTCAAGGACATATTTGTCCAGCTCTTTGTAACGGTGTTCTGATCGTACTTATAATTCCAAGAACGAATAATGAGCAATTCCATAAGTGAACGACCTTAAGTTTATTTTTAGTTCTGTGTATATTTGTCGGCTTCGCTCTCTGGTGCTTGATGTTTCAATTTTGTTGTCCACACAATAAGGGCTGGTCGGAATGTGACGTAAATCAGGATTGGTTACATGTCATACCTCAGGTTTGTATATATAACACCTGTTTTTTGTGAATTATTTCAGTCCTAATATTGATTTTTATGTTTCATGTTTATTTTGCATTGTTTGCCAATTTTAATAATTCCCCTTATTAGCTGGATAAAAGTGCTTATCAGTTATGAAGATGCATAGTTTTATTGCAGAACGTGTGCCGCAAACATATATATTACTTATCGCAACCAAACTTTTTTAACCTCAACTGTCTTTAACTCTTTCCTTCTTAAGCCAAAGAGTAGCTTGCACGAACATGAACCAACTTCTGGTCCGACCGCGGATTGAACCTAGGTTGCTCGGGTGCGAGTTTTTGTACGCTAGCCACTACGCTATTTCAGAAACCTCTCAGCGCCAAACGAAGAACAACATACGTACAAACACACGCCGGACGACCAACTCAGCAATGAACTGACCACACAATACTGACGTTGTGGCAAATATATCAAAAATACGAACGAAAGGGTTACAATTGATCATTATAATCGCAGAAGCTAGCATTATTCGCACATATGTATATTTCTCCCAATGCAAATACTGACACATGTGGATATTTTCGCGCTATTAAATATATTATGATTTTGGTCGATGTCACGTTTGGAGATCGTACGTTATATGGCTACAAATAACAGCGTAGTGAAAAGAACCCCCAGGATTTAGGCTTAGTATAAGGCTCATGGAATTAATACAGTTTACACTAAGGCTCAGCTATATAAAAAACGGTACAGTCTGTATTTAACTTACGCATCTTTCAAGCTTTACATTGACCCATTGGTTATTCGTCGTTATTTCATTCTTATTACATCCCTGTGCGTTTTATAGTAATCGACGCGCAGCACATTAGGTAACAAAGTGGATAATAGTTATAAATTATATACAGTTTTTTCGACCAAAATCGGTGTTAAGCGATTTTTTCCCCGAAAACTAAAGTGTTGGAAAATGAAGAACTTAGTAGTTACTGTCTAGATCTGCACAGTAAGCTATAGCTAGCTTTTACTAAATGACGACACGTGTCAACATTCTTTCATTCATTGAAAAACTAAGCAACATTCTGTGCCTTGATGGTCCCGAATAACGTCAAAAATAATGACCCAGGGTGCCATGTAGACTATTCGTACGTAAAAATCCACATGTCATCCGTTAAAAGAGTGGTAATTTGCAGGAGGATGTCCGGAATGCTAGCTTCTAATCAGGAGTTTGCAATGTCAGTAAAGTTCTTGTGCGTTTGGTCCTATATAGTTTGTGGTGTTCATTGCCGTTTCAGCAATAAGTGCTTTATTTGCTTATCTCGATACATAAAATGTAATCTGCATCGATGACAATGAAACAAGAGCCATTGCCAAGTCGAAAGACGCAAGTTATATGCACTATGTTGTCCTCGATATATATACTATTATGCTTAAGCCTAAGCAAAGGTCTTTATTACTAAACCTAACATTAAGTCGGGTTGGGAGGGGGCGAGGATTTTGCCATTATTAGAAGCCCCTGCAGTAAGCTGTTCGTTTTTTAAAGATATAACGTTTTAGGTCTCTCATCCTAAAGAATGGGGCTGAGAAATTGGGAGGTGGCATATGTAGACTACATGGTTTGGCATATTGCTAAATTTACCCAAATATATTTAGACTTGCGATAGTGCTAACCACCAATGCGTTACGCCTACCTACCCGTTTTTTGTAGCTGACCACACCATATAAGTGAGACTAGACAAGTGTTTTCAACCTGGACGACATTCAAGGGTCAGTAGATGAAACAGTTCAGTCGTCAAACTGGTCAGCTATGACCATTGAACTGATATTAATCTGACAGTTGAAAAATGACAAATTGAAAGCATTAATGCGGCACGTCCTCTCTAAACTCCCCGCCATCCTGTGCGATCGCGAACACACTGTGGTGTATGGTAGTTGGAATGATATCCTTTGCAGGCACACAAAAGAATGGTGTCACGAACACTATGTACAATACACTATGGTGTTGTCGACACCCTTCGTGTGGATGGTTTAAAATAGGCGGAAAAATAGCTAACTGAAATTACAAAATATTAAGCCAAATAACTACTGTACAATACTGTTTAGCGCCTTGCATGGCAAATGCATGGATAAATATTTAGGTGTTACAAACTCCTAACACAACGTAAAAACTACAGAAACATCATTTCAAAAAGCTGTCACCACAGCTAAATCGGATGTCACGATGTCCTCGACCAAAGGTTTATGGTGTTCGAAACACTATACATAATTGCTTTCAATATAGTGACGGTGTCCTGTACAATATATCGTTAACGGTGTTACGCAGGCTGTACGTAGAAAACTTCCACATGGCGGGCGATTTATAACGTAACCACCGCCTAATACTGATATTTTAGTTGTGAATATTTGCTAAAGCGATAGGTAATAAGGCTTTTATAGCAGGTTTCTGTGTAAATAGCGTACTGTCTTGACGATAATGCTTTTAAAATAAACACATCATGAACTATATTTTAAATTTCACTAGATGTCATCAAATATTCGTTAAAAATAATCTTCTCAAGAAATTTTTTGGGTGCTTCAAACTGTCGTGGCGACACTCCAACGCTACATATATACGTAAAGACGAACTTGCACGAAGCTAGTGGAGTTTTCTGCAACTCACTAGCTATGTATTTCGTTATCCACAAATGACGAGAACAATACGTCATTTGATTGGAATATTCCAGAATGATCTTCGGGAGACTATATAAAACTAGAAGTTGCCTAGGTCTCCCAGTCTTCAATGTTTTCTTTACCGCTGTCAACCTTTTTTCGTTTACTATTTTCTTTTACTTTTGGTTTTAATAAAGGGTTTCTTTCAAATCCCTTTGGTTTTCTTTTGCTTTCTTCCTAAGAATACAACAGGGGTTTACTGGCTTCCTGAGTAGGATCTTAGTTCAACACTGCGATTTCAAAGGATTGGGTGAAGCGTCTATGCCTCGTTAAACGCATTGATCAAGATATGTTCACAAATCGGGCACCACCAAGCTGACTGAATTGCTGCAACAACAATTGGCCCAGCAACAACAACAAGCAGACGGAAAACCAAGTTCTGAAGAAAGTTCTGACGAAATTCGCTGACGGAATGCTGCCAAAAGCGAAACCAAGGGAACTCTTATTATGCCCCTGCCGTTCCAGCTGCCTCCGCTACACCCGATTTCAAGCCCTTCAATTCTACAAGCGAATTGTAGCCCGATTACTGGGATCCATTCTGCACTTTCGCCGGAGCTCATTCTGCTCCCGAATACCGGATGGATCAAATCTTCCTGAAAAAACCAATCCAACGATGTCTATCGTCTTCTAGGAAATTTGGCCAAGCAGCAATCCCTTCCGAAAAAGATCATCGATCTCACAATGGACGAGATTGTTTCTTTCATGAAGACTCATTTCGACCCGAAGCGTTTCGTCGTCCACGAACGATTCAAATTCTGGAGCGACATGCGAAGAAAGCCAGGCGAAATTCTTCATGAGTTAGCCGCTCGCATTCGTCAAGACGCAGCCACTTGTGACTTTGCCGAATCAAGGACCCACTGGATGAAGCTTTGCGCTCGCCTTTCATCTGCTCTGCAACAACGAAGCCGTCCTGAAGGTATCACTCTTCAAGGTAAAGACGATGAGCTGGATGGATTTCGCGCTTGCTATCGAAATTGTGGTTGAAACGGAAGATGCTGCGAAGGTCGCAAAGGACACTGTGCATGCTCACAAGCCGAATTCCGTCCACAAAGTCACTCCTTAACGTCCTTCCAAGCAAAAACGGAATTCAACTTCCCAAGTCAAGGCAAGTGAGCAGGAGAAGCCAAGTAGAAATTCGGATCACAAGGCCAGTGACTCCCGTTTCAAGGACTCTACCTGCCACTACTGCGGAATTTCGGATCATTTGGGGAAAGTTAGCCGGAAGAAACAAGCTGCGGTCAAACAAGGATCCAAGCAGGCAGTCAAACTCATCCACGATGTCAACGCGGTCACGGGACAAGAATCGTTGCCCAAGCTGTAAGATCCTATCGAGATTCAAGGCAAGACCTTCCATATGGATGCAGCCACGAGGGGAAACTTCATTTCGAAGCAGCACTTGGAAGATCTTGGTCGTCCTCTTGCTGGACAATTCTACCTTATGCTACCAATCTGCCAGCAAGCGCAACATTCCGATCCTGAGAACATTCACATGCCCCGTAGTCACAGCGGACTCTGAAGAGCCGCAGATATCCAGTTTATGTCTGAAATTCCTGGCCTTAACCTGCTGGGACGGATCTCTACAAAACACTTGGGAATTTCCGTCGACAAAGCGCTGGGAGCCGTGCAGCCCTGCAATACCGTTTTCAGCCATCAAGCGGACACACAGCTTCAGGAACGCTGTCGCTTACTTTGTGACGAGTTCCAAGGCCTGTGGAAGCCTTAATTGGGATGCCTTAAGGACTTCGAACTGGAAGTGAAGTTCAAACCCGATGCTACTTCAATTATCCGGAAAGCGCGTCCTGTACCCTTTGCCGTGGAACCTGCAGTGGAGGAATCCTACGAACAAGGCATCGCCAAAGAAGTCTGGGAACCCACGCAATTCAACAGCTATGAACACCGTGGTCCCTATAAAGAAGACTCTTCATCCTGGTCAGAAAAAAGCCATCTCTTCGCATCTGTGAGGATGATCTCGTTTACAGTCAACTCGCAGCTGGAAGATCACAACATCGTCTGCCTATATCTGAGGACCTCATGCGAAACTTGAGAGGTGGTTACGGATTCACCAAGATTTGATCTGGCCGATGCCTACGACCAGATCAAACTAACTCCGCTTTAAGGCAACGCGACTGGCTCTTCAGCACACACAAGGGAGAGTCTGCTAATACAAACGAATTCCATTCGGTATCCGATCTGCACCAGGATATTTCCAGCACATCATGGATACAAGCTAGGTCAAGGATTTACCCGCAACTTGCGGTTTACTTGGACGATTTCTCCAACGACACTCATTTGTCGGGGAGAAAACAGACGACGACACGGAGATGGTCTGCACAATCGACGTAATCAACAATAAGGTGACGCCTGGAGAACATGGTACTTCTGGAACGTGAATCAAACCAAGGATCCAGTCATTGCAATGGTGTTGCGATTTGATCGCGAATGACGGCCACCGAAGAAAAGCGACAAAGGCACTGAAATGCAACGTTATCGGCAACTGGAAAAGTCTCTCTCGATCTGCAATGGCTGTCTACTCTACGGATCAAGAGTCGCCATTACCTGCAAGTATGCGCCGACAAGTTCTGGAGCTGCTTCATCTCGCGGACATTTTGGAATGCAACGAATGAAATAGCTGGCTCGCACTTCAGTCTACTGGCCCAACATCGATGATGGCATTCGAAGGAATGTGACGACACTGCGTTTCCTACGGAAAACACCAGAATAAGCCTTCCAAGCGGGCGATCTATCGATGGATGCTTCCTGAAAAGCATGGAGTCGACTTCACCTGGACCATGCCATCAATTTAATGTGAACCAACTGGCTCGTGATCACGGATGCGTACTCCAACAATCCTGCATCCATCCGCAGCAGTCAGTCCCCACCAAGCAGCGACGACCTGTGGAGCATGACTTCGCCCACTTCGGTTATCCACACACTTTGGTTACGGATAATGCCTTCGCGTTCCTCTCATAAGAATTCAGCCCTGGTGCAAAGAATGAGGACTTGTTCACCTAAGCGAGCTTCATACCATCCTGGAACCAATGGATCAGCCGAACGTCTTGTTCAGAGCTTCAAGCAGGCCCTACGGAAGCCCAACCTTCCTCCAAGCAAAGCACTGAAAGAATTCCTGATGCAATATCGTCGAACTTTTAATTTAAAGCGGCTATTCACCCAGTGAACTGCTCAAATCTTGTCCGCTTTGAATCCGGACAAGAGTCGTCACCATGCTTCCTTCGCCTGCCCATACTGCTCACGGCAAACAAGCAAGAGAAGCGACGGAGAAATTCCGAAGTCTCGAAGTGGTGTCTAAAGTCATCCGCTCCTTCAATGTCGGAGGGATCCAGTCTGCGCTCTCTACTTCGGTCCTCTTGGCGATACAAAGTGCTCCGTTGGGTACCGGCAGTGGTAACACAAGCGCAAGGCCACTCGCACTTTCAATGTTCGGGTCCATCCCAGAGGTCCCACATGAAGAAGACATCCTGGAGCAACTTCAAACCCGCCATGTCAACGCAGGATGATTCGGAACCTGACGAAGTTCCTGCCTCAACTCCTCGACTTCCAAGAGACCTACCTACTGATGCCGAAATTCGACCGCTCAACACGGATGCTGATTCTGCGAATAAGCGACATAAACGGAATTTCACCCCCGCATGCGGTGAGCATATTCCACGACGTTCCAAACGCACCCTGAATTCGACACGAAGATTCTCGCTCTTCACCGTGAAGTTCAGACTGAGTGGGGAGGTGTCGGGGCAGAAATCCGACGCTACATATATACATAGCGAGGAACTTGCACCGAAGCTAGTGGAGTTTAATGGAACACACTAGCTATGGTATTCGTCGTCGTCCACAAATAACGACGAGAACAATACGCTCATTGACTGGAACATTCCCAGAATGACCTTCGGAGACTATATAAAGGCCGAAGTTGCCTAGGTCTAGGCGAGCTCCAATGTTTTCTTTGCTACTGTTAATCTTCTTCGTTTACTGTTTCTTTTAATTTTGGTTTTCAATAAATGTTTTCTTTCAAAACCCGTTGGTTTTCTTTTGCTTTCTTTCCAGAAATATACAACACAAACTAATTGCTGAAATTTACAAGAAAATTTAACTAAAAATTCCTAGGATTTACCAGGATCTTCAGTAAATGTTTGAAATTTGAGCCCAGAATGCATGCTTTCTGATATAGTCATAAGTAGTAATATGCGTTTTCAAAAGGTTCTCTTTCACACGCTAAGATATTGAGATCTAAATATGCAGCCGAAAATCTGAACAGAATCTGTCAAAATCGTGGCAACGTTTTGCATAAATTTTATTTTTGTGGATTATAAAATTCAATTGTTTTATAAATTTTGTTTTCGCTTTACATTTTCGAACACTAGACAATTTTTTAGAATTCTGAAAGATTGTTTAAACCGGGAATCTTTCAACTTTACATCAACCTTCCAACTTTGGAAACCCATTGACATGGTGTTGAGACATTTAAGATTATCGAAAAACAAAAATATTATAAGAAAAATCTTTTCAGATTTAAAACAGATATTTGTGAGAATTTTGAGCTGAAATTGTGAACCTTGAAAAAACATTTAGACATATAATATATACATAAATTTAATAATTTTGAAAAGTTGTTTAGTCACGGTGTGAGCTGCAGGGAGAACAAAGGCTATGTATAGTATTCACGAAACGGGAAATGCTTCTGTATGGCTGCAACTGCGTAATTTTAGCATTGTTGTACCTCTTTAAGTTTTGAAATGTTAAATTTATGTAAACATACCCCGGGTAATCGTGATTATTTGACAACCAATGCACGAAAGCAATATATAGTTTAAATTAGTGGGTTCAAACAGCTGCATAATTCCGTAGTAACATCCGCGTTAAAAACGCCGAGTCTAATTTGAATGAATTGCGTCAGTTCGTTTCCGACCCCGTGAATGAGCCAGGTTATTCTTAGTCTGATCCAGGTCTCGGCCCATGTGAACTTTAGGGGCCGGCCTCGACTTAGGCTTAGGCTTAGTACATGGCTCATATGGGGACCTTAGCTTAGGCTAAGACTAAGGCTTAGGCTTTGTATATCGAGAACGGCATGACATGCATTATACTTCGGCCCCTAAAGTTGACATGGGCCCAGGTCTCAATCAAACTGAGTCAAGGCTAACTCATACAGTCAAATTTTTACTCAGATTGGATCAAAAGTAGACTCAATTTATTCTGAGTCAAATTTGCCTCATTTGCGTCAGTTCGTTTCCGACCCTGTGAATGAGCTAATTTATTCTCAGTCTAATCCATGTCTCAGTCAAACTGAGTCAAGGCTGACTCATACAGGCAAACAAATTTTAATTCAGATTGGTTCAAAATTTGACTCAATTTATTCTAAGTCAAAGTTGACTCATTTGCGTCAGTTCGTTTCCGACCCCGTGAATGAGCCAGCTTATTCTCAGTCTGATTATGTCTCAATCAAACTGAGTCAAGGGTGACTCATACAGTCAAACAAATTTAACTCAGATTGAGTCAAAATTTGACAATTTATTCTGGGTCAGAATTCTCACTCGGAGGTTTTAGAGTATATATATTGTGGATTCAGGTAAGAAATATGTCTTTACTCTAGCAAAACTTACAAACAAACGCAACATCTGTAAGCAATATGCTGATATATGTTAACTTTTAAACTTTTAGTACTACTGTTCATCTCTGCAAATATGATGACTGTTTTCAGTGTAAGTACTGTATTGTTTTCAGAACACGTCTTCTGCATTGTCAAGGCACAAAACAGCTAATCGTTCATCCAAATTCCCTTTAAAAACACCAGAATCATCTGAAGCAACTCGGAATATTGTAGTAGCATCTATTCCAACCAGCAACGACGAGCCTCTCGATACACCACCACCCATCTATGAAGCAGCGGTTGCTCAGTCCCACAGAAATTCAATTTAATATGTCTCTAAAATTTATGTCTATTTTTCATATTCATATTACTAAAACGGACTTACTTGTCTGACCACGTACATAAGTTTGTACATTTTATTATACAGTGCCCATAAGTTATTATTCTTAAATTTGAGACAAACCTCCAATGTATATATATTTGGAAAAAACCATATTCCTAACATTTGTTTGTAATATAAATGACTTCACATCGCCAAACTTGAAATACTTAGGGAGTCGGATCCAAAACAGTATATATTTTAAACAATATTCGCAGTTATCTTTACATGGAGCCGATGATGGTCGACCCTGCTAAGTAGCTGCGGCACTGCTTTAAAGGAATCGACCATCATCGGCTCTTGTCTTCACGGAAGTCAAAACTTGATTCACAGAGCGTACGCTGCAGCATCATTGAGTCATACTCGGTTCAGAATGAGCCAAATGTGGCTCAATGACATTTTTGTGCGTACAATAGGATTTTACAACTCCCGGTCGCTAAAATAACAATGCGTCGTATAAGATGTAACAAAATTTCCTCGCTAACACGGTTAACCTATCATCCTACTCTGTAATAACCAACATCGAATCGCAAATCCTCGTTACAGAAAAATTGTTGAATTTTATTCTGTTTTTCTTTAATTGAAAACTGGCAAAACGGAATTCAAGTGCCAGAAATTATACCTTGTACTCGAACAAAATTTTACAGCGATTCGATTCGTTGTCAAGTATGCATAGCGATTATTCAGTGTTCGCGAATAATTTTAATTTAATAGTGACGTTGTAAAGAAATAAATCCTATAATTGAGCTTCTGTTGTTCACAAACAAAACCGCTTAATTCGGATTCGGCAAATTTTCGGCTTTAAAACAATCGTGATTTTACTTGAATTTCCGCGATCGCGGAAATCGTGTGGGAACATTATTTTCCCAAGTTTACGAATAGGAAAATGGTTTAATCTGGTACTGTACCAAGTATATAAATGTTTTCCCAAATTATGTTTGGTTCTCCGAATTAGGGGCACGTTACACCATTATGTGTATGTTGACTCTTCAGATTGAACATTTAGAAAACATTTTTAATACATATTCATTCGAAATTCTACCCTAAATGATAGATGCCCATGCTCCGTCAGGTTTTTGGGGGTGACTAGGTGGTTTCGACGGTAAGACCAGCGGAGTAACAAAAAATTTCCCTATTTGAATACCTTAAAAATTATGCTTTAGCTGCTTAAATTTAAAATTGCTGTTTTTCGCGCTGCTCGGCGACCCGAAGCTTAGCTGCTATTACAGACATTTACGACTTAAACATTGGTTTCTGTTTGGGCGAAAAATTAAACTCTGGAGTCTTCCAGTGGCAATTTATTACGCCTCTACGTATATATATTTTATACATTAAATTAGTAACGGTTTTTCAAAAATTTCCATTTCTCTCTATCTGGAAATGTGTAATGTAATTTAACTTTTGGAAAGAGGAAATTTTTTCTGCACTTTCCGGTTTTCTGCGCTTCGCGATTTTTTAGTTTCAAAAACTTCACATCGTTATTTTTAAAAATTTCAACAATTTCCATCCTGCAAGGTTCGCTGTATCTGAAAACATGTAATATTATTCGACGTTGGAGAAACCTTCGGAATGAGGAAATTTTTTCTCCAGTTTTTCAAATTTCTAAACTTCGCCGCTTTCTAATTTGAAAAACTTCCTATTTTTCTTTTTAAAACTTTCAATAATTCTCGTTCTCCAAGGGTTGCTTTATCTTATGCCTTTCCAAATATTTCTTCACCCCTTCGCTGGATAAATTAGCAAATATATAAGTCAATCTAAGACAAATTTAATGTAAGGTCGGATTGAAGCTGAACCGTTTGGCTTCCAGTGTTGTACATTAGCTACTAAGCTACTTAGAAGTCGTTTCTCGGTTCTTAAAAAACCTCATGAAGCAAGTGAACAACGCATGTCGAATAACAAAATACTTTAGCAGACTGTTTCGCCATGTCGACAGATCCGGGTCAGTCAATCGGGTGTTTCCGTTCCTAAAATTGCCAAAACGTACTGTTTACCCAAATTACTGGACTTTAATAATTTCTACTAAAATCATGCAATGTATGCAGTTTATTATGCATTATGATTTTCACCCATAAAATTTCAAACATATTTCAATGTGTATATAATGAAATTATATAGCTGCATTATTATGTAGGAATAATTTTTGTTCTGCTTATAGCGCTCAAATGAGAAGACGACTGTTTATTCAAACCTAATTTAAATAAACCAACCATACATTATATAATGCACATTTTGTAAATTATCACAGATGCATATTATACCAAACAGCACGAACGAGTAGAAAAATCCCAACTTGCAACCGAATTTTTGGCGAAAATTGTATACAGGTGGAACTGCAAAAAGTTAAAGGAATCCGAGTTCTTTCGAAAAAAATCTGTTGGCAAAACAGTCAGCTAGCCTTTACTTAAATTTTTTTACCAAGCTACAGTGATCGGAATTAATTTAGTTAACACTTTTACTAATGAATGTGCATTTCGAATAACTTTGAACGAACTTTCCCACAGCGGCGTATTAAACGTGGAGCGTTTGGCTGCCAGCCTTGTATGATGGTCACTAGGCTATCTAGGAGCTGTAATTCGGTTCCTTTAGGAACCTCACAAGGTTCAATTATTGCATCGCGTCGCATTGTAGGTACGCTTTTACAAATGTGTGACTATATACGAGAAATTCGACCGGTCTGATCCAACGAAAATTTGAAGTATATATTGAGTCCGTTCCCATACGAATCGTATTGATTTAATAGCGCACGTCACTTTTAGGAGTCGGACGTTATATAGTTAAAAAGAGCCTTGCACCCTTAGGTTACGAACAAAGCCCGAGCTTATTGCGTATATAGTGTTTACATTTATTCACACCGCATCATCCGATTCGGATCTGATTAATTTGTGTGTGCAATATCGAAGCGAATTGAACGACACCTAAGAGGTGGAAATACTTCACATACATATTCACGTACTAACAGGATCACATTGTGGCCTCATGTGGCGACAAAATCGAAGCACCAACGTCGCGAAGGGAGATCTCCAGCAACTCGCCGTCACCACACCCAACATTGCTCAAACTGTTAATTTAAATACATGATTTTATCGGTGTGCTATTATACTATATTATAGTACTACACCAAGTATCAATGCTGGGAAATGTCATACACGTTAATTTGTACGAACGTAACAATCTGTCATATACATATTAATATGAGTAGTAAGCCAGATTCAATAGTGAAATCAAAGGCAGAGTTGAAACCGATAACAAACTTTATCTAAATCTTAGGCTTCGATCATAAAATGTAACCATAGATTTTGACTACCCAAAAAGAACCAAGAAGAAATAAGTTATTAAAACAGATATTTTGATGGGTCTACATGTATTCGGGCATTTAATGACACTGGTCAAGTCTGACAACTGGACGCTTTCATCCACTGTAAGTGAATTTGAAACCGGGATCACCAGAATTTTATTTCGAATAGGATTCACAGCATAAGGTTTAGTACAATAACGTTCATCGACAGACACATTCTTTTAAGCAGCGCATGTAAACTGAACCCCACAATCATGGCAAAGAGGAAAAATGAAACAATATTTACCAATAAACGAATCCATTATGAATAAATTATAAAGTATATAATTGTTGTTTAACGACGGGGTAGAAACATGAACAGTCGATCAATTGTTTCTATTATCGCATTGTAAAATACCACTTCAAGCCTCAAAAATGTTGAACAAGTGTTATAATAAGGCAAAATACTCCACCATTCATGAAGTCCGATATGTAAAGTAATATTCATATTACATCCGATCGTTTCAAACTCTACACCTATCGTATCATTCTATGTAGATATGATTATTTCACGTTGCATTAGTCCGTAAATTTGAGCTTACGCTATCGGAACGGATGTTGCAAACATATTCCAAGGTATATTGACTATAAAATACGAAACATTTTTAATCCCAACAACCAATTGATCCACGTAAGATAATATTGTACGATTAAGAAAAATCATTAAAGTTAATATCAACACGTTCATGAGCTGTTTTATACAATGTTAAATCAAAAAATAAGTCATTGAATTTAGCAACGTTTCTTATCATATCCCTTGGTGAAACATCGCTGTAATCTCTGATTTATCTAACAATCTTAAACTTAAGTAGCGCATTTGAGGGAATGAACACCTTAAACACGCCTTTTTTACGAGTTTTTATCAGGAAATCATTCAGTGCCTTGAAAAGGAAATTGTTCGGGATGAGAGAGAGGATGAAAAAACGTTTGACATAGTTGTAAAAATATATAAATATGGATCCTTGAGGCATTCTAAAATGGACATAAGGCAATAGCTCAGAAAGTTCACTTGCCACTGTAGTGTGCTGTGAACGTGAAAATATAACAACTTTGACTGCGGTTTAGCGTTTGCCAGAACTTCCTACAATTTCGTGCTTTTAGGAACAAACTTATAAACCATTTATGGGCATGCAACAGTATCGATTGCCTTAGCAACTATATACTAAGTCGTAACTTAGAATTGATAAATAAATTTACATTTTCAAATGGTAATAAGTCACATTTAGTCATTTGATGTTTTATTGACAGCTGATCGCGGATGTTTCTCTTCCATTACACTAACAAGTTGCTTTAAATTCAGAACAGCCTCCGACGACTCCGTGTCATCAGTTTGCCGATTTAGTGTACTAGTTGTACTCGTTTGAGGAACCTTGTCCATCTGTGCCGTCAGCTCATTTGCAGCAGATTCAGCTATTAATTCTTCAGCTCTGCTGTCAACGCCAACAACAGCTTCCGATCCCGAAACGCACACTGATGCATCATCCTCAGCACTGTCAGTATTATCAGATAGGGCAATATGAAATTCAACGGACTCGATGTCACTCGAAGTTGTAACGTTAAATATTGATGCGATTTTGCGCACATTTATTCGACCAAGATTAGTCTAAATAGAACATTCAAAAACAGAAATGAAACTTACATCACTGAGTAGACTGTTAAACAATATTAACTACTCAAAATTGGTGATTACAGCGAATACAACATGGTACAGAAAAAAATGCATATTGTTCAAGATTTAAGGAACCTTAAACGAAAAAAATTAAAATACTTGATCAGGCAAGGCTTAGAAATCACAACAATACTGCAATCAGCTAAAAATTATAATAGCAACGTATACTTGGCCTTAGATTTAGCTTTACTGGAATTTTATTCAGTGAAACCACATTAATACAGAGAATGTGCTTTCACAGTTAAACTACAGTACTCGCCAAAAATGACCGTCGCATTTCGAGCGAGTCGCGAGCGAGTGGCTCGCTCGAGATTTCACAACTATTTAAATCAAAAGAAAATTCTATTTTTAGAACAAATTTATTTTGAGCGAGTCGCGACCGAGCGTCGAGCGAGTCGCGAGCGAGCGACAGTCATTTTTGGCGGGTACTGTATTTTCGTGAAAAAACACATTCTGTATTAATCTGGTTTCACTGAATAAAATTCCAGTAAAGCTAAATCTAAGGCCAATATACGTTGCTATTATAATTTTTAGCTGATTGCAGTACTGTTGTAGATTTCTAAGCCTTGCCTGATCAAGTATTTTAATTTTTTTTCGTTTAAGGTTCCTAAATCTTGAACAAAATTTTTCTGCGTCTGTTGTCGCTTGTAGTCACCAATTTTGAGTAGTTAATATTGTTTAACAGTCTACTCAGTGATGTATTTGAATGTTCTATTTTGACTAGATCTTTTTGGTCGAATAAATGTGCGCAAATCGGCATAGAAATTTAACGTTACGACTTCGTCGAGATCGTTGAATTTCATATTGCCCTATCTGACTGACAGGTCTAATACGTGTCGTTTCAGAATGGCAAAATTACTTGTTTAACGGCAAGACTCGAAGAATTAATAGTGTTAAGCCTCAAATGACTTGACGGCACAGATGAACGAGACTCTCCTCAAACGAGTACAACTAGTACACTAAATCGGCAAACTGATGACAGGAATTGTCGGAGGCTTTTCTGAGTTTAAAGCAACTTGTTGCAGTGTAATGAAGAAAACATCCGCGAATATCGATGAAACGTCGAATGACTAATGTGACTTATTACCATTTGAAAATGTAAATTTATTTATCAAACCCTACGAGACTACTCTGTTGCATGCCCATAAATGGTTTATAGCTATTATTAAAAGCACGAAATTGTCAGGAAGTTTCTGGCAAACGCTAAAGTTCCGCAGTCAAAGTTGTTATATTTCAGCGTTCACGGCGCTACAGTGGCAAGTGAACTTTCTGAGCTATTGCCTTATGTCATTTAGAATGCCTAGAGGATCCTCTCTATATTTTTACAATTTGTCGAACATTTTCGTCCTCTCTCCGTGCCAAACACTTTTTAGAGGCACTTAAATGTTTTCTGATAAAAACTCGTAAAAAACATGTTTAATTGTTCATTCCCTCAGAATGCGTTCTTAAAGTTTAAATTGTTGCGAGATAGATAGGAGGTACAGCGATGTTTCACCAAGGGATATAACGTTGCTGAATTCAATGACTTTATTTTTTGATTTAACATTGTATAAAACAGCTCATAAACGTGTTAATTTAACTTTAATGATTTTTCTTAATAGTACAATATTATACATCAATCTGTTGTTTGTCACTTTTCGTGTCGATTCGATGTTTGCAACATCAGTTACCAATAGCGTAAGCTCAAATTTACGGACTAATGCAACATTTAAAAATGGTATCTTCTTAGAATAATACGATAGGTGCAAGAGTTTGAAACGATCGGATGTAATATGAATATTACTTTACATATTGGATTTTTTCATGAATGGTGGAGTATTTTGCCTTATTATAACACTTGTTCAACATTTTTTGAGACTTGAAGTGGTATTTTACAATGCGAATAATAGAAACAATTGATCGACTGTTCATGTTTGACCCATGTTGTTAAACAACAATTATATACTTTATAATTTGTCATTAATACTGATTTATTGGTAAATATTGTTTCATTTTTCCCTTTTTGCCATAATTGTGGGGTTCAGTTTACATGCGCTGCTAAAAAAATATCTGTCGATGATCGTTATTGTACTAAACCTTATGCTGTGAATCGTATTTTGAGAATAAAATTATCGTGATTCCGGTTTGAAGAATTGACTTACAGTGGATGAAAGCGTCCAGTCGTCAGACTTGACCAGTGTCATTCAATGCCCGAATACATGTTAGACCCAGTCAAAATATCTGTTTTAATAACTTATTTTCTTCTTGGTTCTTTTTGGGTAGTCAAAATCTATGGTTACATTTTATGATCGAAGCCTAAGATTTAGATAAAGTTTGTTATCGGTTTCAACTCTGCCTTTGATTTCACTATTGAATTTGGCTTTGTACTCATATTAATATGTATATTGTATATTGATTACGTTCGTACAAATTAACGTGTATGACATTTCCCAGCATTGATACTTGGTGTAGTACTATAATATAGTATAATAGCACACCGATAAAATCATGTATTTAAATTAACAGTTTTTAGCAATGTTGGGTGTGGTGACGGCGAGTTGCTGGAGATTCCCTTCGCGACGTTGGTGCTTCGATTTTGTCGCCACATTAGGGCACAATGTGATCCTGTTAGAACGTGAATATGTATGTGAATATTTCCACCTCTTAGGTGTCGTTCAATTCGCTTTCGATATTGCACACACAAATTAATCAGATCCGAATCGGATGATGCGGTGTGAATAAATGTAAACACTATATACGCAATAAGCTCGGGCTTTGTTCGTAACCTAAGGGTGCAAGGCTCTTTTTAACTATATAACGTCCGACCCCCTAAAAGTGACGTGCGCTATTAAATCAATACGATTCGTATGGGAACGGACTCAATATATACTTCAAATTTTCGTTGGATCAAGACCGGTCGAATTTCTCGTATATAGTCACACATTTGTAAAAGCGTACCTACAATGCGACGCGATGCAATAATTGAACCTTGTGAGGTTCCTGAAGGAACCGAATTACAGCTCCTAGATAGCCTAGTGACCATCATACAAGGCTGGCAGCCAAAGCGCTCCACGTTTAATACGCCGCTGTGGGAAAGTTCGTTCAAAGTTATTCGAAATGCACATTAACATTAGTAAAAGTGTTAACTAAATTAATTCCGATCACTGTAGTTTGGGTAAAAAAATTTAAGTAGAGGCTAGCTGACTGTTTTGCCAACAGATTTTTTTCGAAAGAACTCGGATTTAATTTTTGCAGTTCCACCTGTATACAATTCCGCCAAAAATTCGGTTGCAAGTTGGGGATTTTTACTCGTTCGTGCTGTTTGGTATAATATGCATCTGTGATAATTTACAAAAATGTGGATTTATATAATGTATGGTTGGTTTATTTAAATTAGGTTTGAATAAAACAGTCGTCTTCTCATTTAAGCGCTATAAGCAGAACAAAAAATTATTCCTACATAATAATGCAGCTATATAATTTCTATTATATAGCACATTTGGTAAATACTGTTGCTGCAATTTTATGGGTGAAAAATCATAATGCATAATAAACTGCATACATTGCATGATTTTAGTAGAAATTATTAAAGTCCAGTAATTTGGGTAAACAGTACGTTTTGGCAATTTTAGGAACGGAAAGACCCGATTAACTGAGCCCGGCATGGTGTCGACATGGCGAAACAGTCTGTTAAAGTATTTTTGTTATTCGAAATGCGTTGTTCACTTGCTTCATGAGGTTTTTTTAAGAACCGAGAAACGACTTCTAAGTAGCTTAGTAGCTAATGTACAACACTGGAAGTCAAACGGTCCAGCTTCAATCCGACCTTACATTAAATTTGTCTTAGATTGACTTATATATTTGCTAATTTATCCAGCGAAGGGGTGAGAGAAATATTGCGGAAAGGCATAAGAGTAAGACAACCCTTGGAGAACGAGAATTATTGAAAAGTTTAAAACGAAATAGGAAGTTTTTCAAATTAGAAAGCGGCGAAGTTTAGAAATTTGAAAAACTGGAAAAAAATTTCATCATTCCGAAGGTTTTTCTGACGTCGAATAATATTACATGTTTTCAGATACAGCGAACCTTGCAGGATGGAAATTGTTGAAATTTTTAAAAATAACGATGTGAAGTTTTTGAAACTAAAAAATCGCGAAGCGCAGAAAACCGGAAAGTGCAGAAAAAATTTCCTCTTTCCAAAAGTTAAATTACATTACACTTTTCCAGATAGAGAGAAATGGAAATTTTTGAAAAACCGTTACTAATTTAATGTATAAAATATATATACGTAGAGGCGTAATAAATTGCCACTGGAAGACTCCAGAGTTTAATTTTTGCTCGCAAAACAGAAACCAATGTTTAAGTCGTAAATGTCTGTAATAGCAGCTAAGCTTGGGTCTGCGAGCAGCGCGAAAAACAGCAATTTTAAATTTAAGCAGCTAAAGCATAATTTTTAAGGTATTCAAATAGGGAAATTTTTTGTTACTCCGCTGGTCTTACCGTCGAAACCACCTAGTCATCCCCCAAAAACCTGACGGAGCATGGGCATCTATCATTTAGGGTAGAATTTCGAATGAATATGTATTAAAAATGTTTTCTAAATGTTCAATCTGAAGAGTCAACATACACATAATGGTGTAACGTGCCCCTAATTCGGAGAACCAAACATAATTTGGGAAAACATTTATATACTTGGTACAGTACCAGATTAAACCATTTTCCTATTCGTAAACTCGGAAATAATGTTCCCACACGATTTCCGCGATCGCGGAAATTCAAGTAAAATCACGATTGTTTTAAAGCCGAAAATTTGCCGAATCCGAATTAAGCGGTTTTGTTTGTGAACAACAGAAGCTCAATTATAGGATTTACTTTCTTTACAACGTCACTATTAAATTAAAATTATTCGCGAACACTGAATAATCGCTATGCATACTTGACAACGAATCGAATCGCTGTAAAATTTTGTTCGAGTACAAGGTATAATTTCTGGCACTTGAATTCCGTTTTGCCAGTTTTCAATTAAAGAAAATCAGAATAAAATTCAACAATTTTTATGTAACGAGTATTTGCGATTCGATGTTGGTTATTACAGAGTAGGATGATAGGTTACCGTGTTAGCGAGGAAATTTTGTTACATCTTATACGACGCATTGTTATTTTAGCGACCGGGAGTTGTAAAATCCTATTGTACGCACAAAAATGTCATTGAGCCACATTTGGCTCATTCTGAACCGAGTATGACTCAATGATGCTGCAGCGTACGCTCTGTGAATCAAGTTTTGACTTCCGTGAAGACAAGAGCCGATGATGGTCGATTCCTTTAAAGCAGTGCCGCAGCTACTTAGCAGGGTCGACCATCATCGGCTCCATGTAAAGATAACTGCGAATATTGTTTAAAATATATACTGTTTTGGATCCGACTCCCTAAGTATTTCAAGTTTGGCGATGTGAAGTCATTTATATTACAAACAAATGTTAGGAATATGGTTTTTTCCAAATATATATACATTGGAGGTTTGTCTCAAATTTAAGAATAATAACTTATGGGCACTGTATAATAAAATGTACAAACTTATGTACGTGGTCAGACAAGTAAGTCCGTTTTAGTAATATGAATATGAAAAATAGACATAAATTTTAGAGACATATTAAATTGAATTTCTGTGGGACTGAGCAACCGCTGCTTCATAAATGGGTGGTGGTGTATCGAGAGGCTCGTCGTTGCTGGTTGGAATAGATGCTACTACAATATTCCGAGTTGCTTCAGATGATTCTGGTGTTTTTAAAGGGAATTTGGATGAACGATTAGCTGTTTTGTGCCTTGACAATGCAGAAGACGTGTTCTGAAAACAATACAGTACTTACACTGAAAACAGTCATCATATTTGCAGAGATGAACAGTAGTACTAAAAGTTTAAAAAGTTAACATATATCAGCATATTGCTTACAGATGTTGCGTTTGTTTGTAAGTTTTGCTAGAGTAAAGACATATTTCTTACCTGAATCCACAATATATATACTCTAAAACCTCCGAGTGAGAATTCTGACCCAGAATAAATTGTCAAATTTTGACTCAATCTGAGTTAAATTTGTTTGACTGTATGAGTCACCCTTGACTCAGTTTGATTGAGACATAATCAGACTGAGAATAAGCTGGCTCATTCACGGGTCGGAAACGAACTGACGCAAATGAGTCAACTTTGACTTAGAATAAATTGAGTCAAATTTTGAACCAATCTGAATTAAAATTTGTTTGCCTGTATGAGTCAGCCTTGACTCAGTTTGACTGAGACATGGATTAGACTGAGAATAAATTAGCTCATTCACAGGGTCGGAAACGAACTGACGCAAATGAGGCAAATTTGACTCAGAATAAATTGAGTCTACTTTTGATCCAATCTGAGTAAAAATTTGACTGTATGAGTTAGCCTTGACTCAGTTTGATTGAGACCTGGGCCCATGTCAACTTTAGGGGCCGAAGTATAATGCATGTCATGCCGTTCTCGATATACAAAGCCTAAGCCTTAGTCTTAGCCTAAGCTAAGGTCCCCATATGAGCCATGTACTAAGCCTAAGCCTAAGTCGAGGCCGGCCCCTAAAGTTCACATGGGCCGAGACCTGGATCAGACTAAGAATAACCTGGCTCATTCACGGGGTCGGAAACGAACTGACGCAATTCATTCAAATTAGACTCGGCGTTTTTAACGCGGATGTTACTACGGAATTATGCAGCTGTTTGAACCCACTAATTTAAACTATATATTGCTTTCGTGCATTGGTTGTCAAATAATCACGATTACCCGGGGTATGTTTACATAAATTTAACATTTCAAAACTTAAAGAGGTACAACAATGCTAAAATTACGCAGTTGCAGCCATACAGAAGCATTTATAACCCAGAATTCGTGAGATATCTATTACATAGCCTTTGTTTCTGCAGCTCACACCGTGACTAAACAACTTTTCAAAATTATTAAATTTATGTATATATTATATGTCTAAATGTTTTTTCAAGGTTCACAATTTCAGCTCAAAATTCGCACAAAATCTGTTCAAAATCTGAAAAGATTTTTCTTATAATACATTTGTTTTTCGATAATCTAAATGTCTCAACACCATGTCAATGGGTTTCCAAATTTGGAAGGTTGATGTAAAGTTGAAAGATTCCCGGTTTAATACAATCTTTCAGAATTCTGAAACATTGTTAGTGTTCGAATGTTAAGCGAAAACAAAATTTATAAAACAATAAATTTTATAATTCACAAAAATAAAATTTATGCAAAACGTTGCCACGATTTTGAGCAGATTCTGTTCAGATTTTCGGCTGCATATTTAGATCTCAATATCTTAGCGTGTGAAAGAGAACCTTTTGAAAACGCATATTACTACTTATCACTATATCAGAAAGCATGTATTTCGCTCAAATTCCAAACATTTACTGAAGATCTTGGTAAATCCTGGGTTTTTAGGTAAATTTTCTTTGAAATTTCAGCAATTAGTTTGTGTTGTATTCTTGGAAAGAAAGCAAAAGAAAACCAACGGGTTTTGAAAGAAAACATTTATTGAAAACCAAAATTAAAAGAAACAGTAAACGAAGAAGATTAACAGTAGCAAAGAAAACATTGGAGTCTCTGAGACCTAGGCAACTTCGGCCTTTATATAGTCTCCGAAGGTCATTCTGGAATGTTCCAGTCAATGACGTATTGTTCTCGTCATTTGTGGACGACGAAATACATAGCTAGTGAGTTCCATTAAACTCCACTAGCTTCGTGCAAGTTCCTCGCTATGTATATATGTAGCGTCGGAGTTCTGCCGCGACACCTCCCCACTCAGTCTGAACTTCACGGTGAAGGCGAGAATCTTCGTGTCGAATTCAGGGTGCGTTTGGAACGTCGTGGAATATGCTCACCGCATGCGGGCATCAAATTCCGTTTATGTCGCTTATTCGCAGAATCAGCATCCGTGTTGAGCGGTCGAATTTCGGCATCAGTAGGTAGGTCTCTTGGAAGTCGAGGAGTTGAGGCAGGAGCTTCGTCAGGTTCCGAATCATCCTCGTTGACATGGCGGGTTTGAAGTTGCTCCAGATGTCTTCTTCATGTGGGACCTCTGGGATGGACCCGAACATTGAAAGTGCGAATGCCCTTGCGCTTTGTTACCACTGCCGGTACCCAACGGAGCACTTTGTCTCGCCGAGGACCGAAGTAGAGAGCGCAGACTGGATCTCCGACATTGAAGGAGCGGATGACTTTAGACACCACTTCGAGACTTTGGGATTTCGTCGCTTCTCTTGCTTGTTTGCCGTGAGCAGTATGGGCAGGCGAAGGAAGCATGGTGACGATTTTTGTCCGGATTTGACAAGAATTGAGCAGTTCACTGGGTGAATAGCCGCTTTAAATTAAAAGTTCGACGATATTGCATCAGGAATTCTTGCAGTGCTTTGCTTGGAGGAAGGTTGGGCTTCCGTAGGGCCTGCTTGAAGGTCTGAACAAGACGTTCGGCTGATCCATTGGTTCCAGGATGGTATGAAGCTCCGCTAAGATGAACAAGTCCTCATTCCTTGCACCAGGGCTGAATTCTTATGAGAGGAACGCGAAGGCATTATCCGTAACCAAAGTGTGTGGATAACCGAAGTGGGCGAAGTCATGCTCCAGCAGGGTCGTCGCTGCTTGGTCGGAGACTGACTGTGTCGGATGGATGCAGGGATATTTGGAGTACGCATCCGTGATCACGAGCCAGTTGGTTCACATTAAATTGATGGCATGGTCCAGGTGAAGTCGACTCCAATGCTTTTCAGGAAGCATCCATCGATAGATCGCCGGCTTGGAAGGCTTATTCTGGTGTTCTCCGTAGGAAACGCAGTGTCGACACATTCCTTCGATGTCATCATCGATGTTGGGCCAGTAGACTGAAGTGCGAGCCAGCTATTTCATTCGTTGCATTCCAAAATGTCCGAGATGAAGCAGCTCCAGAACTTGTCGGCGCATACTTGCAGGAATGGCGACTCTTGATCCGTAGAGTAGACAGCCATTGCAGATTGAGAGAGACTTTGCAAGTTGCCGATAACGTTGCATTTCAGTGCCTTTGTCGCTTTTCTTCGGTGGCCGTCATTCGCGATCAAATCGCAACACCATTGCAATGACTGGATCCTTGGTTGATTCACGTTCCAGAGTACCATGTTCTGCAGGCGTCACCTTATTGTTGATTACGTCGATTGTGCAGACCATCTCCGTGTCGTCGTCTGTTTTCTCCCCGACGAATTGAGTGTCGTTGGAGTAGTCGTCCAAGTAAACCGCAGTTCCGGGTAAATCCTTGACTAGCTGATCCATGATCTGCTGGAAATATCCTGGTGCAGATCTGATACCGAATGGAAGTCGTTTCTGTAGCAGGACTCCCTTGTGTGTGCTGAGAGCCAGTCGCCGTTGCCTAAGCGGAGTTAGTTTGATCTGGTCGTAGGCATCGGCCAGATCAATCTTGGTGAATCCGTAACCGCCTCTCAGTTTTCGCATGAGGTCCTCAGATATAGGCAGACGATGTCTGTGATCTTCCAGCTGCGAGTTGACTGTAAACGGAGTAGTCCTCACAGATGCGAAGAGATGGCTTTTTCTGACCGGGATGAAGAGTCTTCTTTATAGGGACCACGGGTGTTCCATAGCTGTTGAATTGCGTGGGTTCCCAGACTTCTTTGGCGATGCCTTGTTCGTAGGATTCCTCCACTGCAGGTTCCACGGCAAAGGGTACAGGACGCGCTTTCCGGATAATTGAAGTAGCATCGGGTTTGAACTTCACTTCCAGTTCGAAGTCCTTAAGGCATCCCAATTAAGGCTTCCACAGGCCTTGGAACTCGTCACAAAGTAAGCGACAGCGTTCCTGAAGCTGTGTGTCCGCTTGATGGCTGAAAACGGTATTGCAGGGCTGCACGGCTCCCAGCGCTTTGTCGACGGAAATTCCCAAGTGTTTTGTAGAGATCCGTCCCAGCAGGTTAAGGCCAGGAATTTCAGACACTGTAAACTGGATATACTGCGGCTCTTCAGAGTCCGCTGTGACTACGGGGCATGTGAATGTTCTCAGGATCGGAATGTTGCGCTTGCTGGCAGATTGGTAGCATAAGGTAGAATTGTCCAGCAGAGGACGACCAAGATCTTCCAAGTGCTGCTTCGAAATGAAGTTTCCCCTCGTGGCTGCATCCATATGGAAGGTCTTGCCTTGAATCTCGATAGGATCTTACAGCTTGGGCAACGATTCTTGTCCCGTGACCGCGTTGACATCGTGGATGAGTTTGACTGCCTGCTTGGATCCTTGTTTGACCGCAGCTTGTTTCTTCCGGCTAACTTTCCCCAAATGATCCGAAATTCCGCAGTAGTGGCAGGTAGAGTCCTTGAAACGGGAGTCACTGGCCTTGTGATCCGAATTTCTACTTGGCTTCTCCTGCTCACTTGCCTTGACTTGGGAAGTTGAATTCCGTTTTTGCTTGGAAGGACGTTAAGGAGTGACTTTGTGGACGGAATTCGGCTTGTGAGCATGCACAGTGTCCTTTGCGACCTTCGCAGCATCTTCCGTTTCAACCACAATTTCGATAGCAAGCGCGAAATCCATCCAGCTCATCGTCTTTACCTTGAAGAGTGATACCTTCAGGACGGCTTCGTTGTTGCAGAGCAGATGAAAGGCGAGCGCAAAGCTTCATCCAGTGGGTCCTTGATTCGGCAAAGTCACAAGTGGCTGCGTCTTGACGAATGCGAGCGGCTAACTCATGAAGAATTTCGCCTGGCTTTCTTCGCATGTCGCTCCAGAATTTGAATCGTTCGTGGACGACGAAACGCTTCGGGTCGAAATGAGTCTTCATGAAAGAAACAATCTCGTCCATTGTGAGATCGATGATCTTTTTCGGAAGGGATTGCTGCTTGGCCAAATTTCCTAGAAGACGATAGACATCGTTGGATTGGTTTTTCAGGAAGATTTGATCCATCCGGTATTCGGGAGCAGAATGAGCTCCGGCGAAAGTGCAGAATGGATCCCAGTAATCGGGCTACAATTCGCTTGTAGAGTTGAAGGGCTCAAAATCGGGAGTAGCGGAGGCAGCTGGAACGGCAGGGGCATAAGATGAAGTTCCTGGTTTCGTTTTGGCAGCAATTCCGTCAGCGAGTTTCGTCAGAACTTTCTTCAGAACTTGGTTTTGCCGCTCTGTTTGTTGTTGTTGCTGGGCCAATTGTTGTTGCAGCAATTCAGTCAGCTTGGTGGTGCCCGATATTGTGAACGATCTTGATCAATCCGTTTGACGAGGCATAGACGCTTCACCAATCCTTTGAAATCGCAGTGTTGAACCAAGATCCTACTCAGGGAGCCAGTAAACCCCTGTTGTATTCTTAGGAAGAAAGCAAAAGAAAACCAACGGGATTTGAAAGAAACCCTTTATTGAAAACCAAAAGTAAAAGAAATAGTAAACGAAAAAGGTTGACAGCGGTAAAGAAAACATTGAAGACTGGGAGACCTAGGCAACTTCGAACTTTATATAGTCTCCGAAGATCATTCTGGAATATTCCAATCAATGACGTATTGTTCTCGTCATTTGTGGATAACGAAATACATAGCTAGTGAGTTGCAGAAAACTCCACTAGCTTCGTGCAAGTTCGTCTCTACGTATATATGTAGCGTTGGAGTGTCGCCACGACAGTTTGAAGCACCCAAAAAATTTCTGAGAAGATTATTTTTAACGAATATTTGATGACATCTAGTGAAATTTAAATATAGTTCATGATGTGTTTATTTTAAAGACATTATTGTCAAGACAGTACGCTATTTACACAGAAACCTGCTATAAAAGCCTTATTACCTATTGCTTTAGCAAATATTCACAACTAAAATATCAGTATTAGGCGGTGGTTACGTTATAAATCGCCCGCCATGTGGAAGTTTTCTACGTACAGCCTGCGTAACACCGTTAACGATATATTGTACAGGACACCGTCACTATATTCTAAGCAATTATGTATAGTGTTTCGAACACCATAAACCTTTGGTCGAGGACATCGTGACATCCTATCTAGCTGTGGTGACAGCTTTTTGAAAAGATGCTTTGTAGTTTTTACGTTGTGTTAATGAGTCTGTACACTGCAAGATTTATCCATGCATTTGCCATGCAAGGCGCTAAACAGTATTGTACAGTAGTTATTTGGCTTAAATATTTTGAAATTTCACTTAGCTATTTTTCCGCCTATTTTTAAACTATTCACACGAAGGGTGTCGAATACACCATAGTGTATTGTACATAGTGTTCGTGACACCATTCTTTGTGCTGCAAAGGATATCATTCCAACTACCATACACCACAGTGTGTTCGTGATCGCACAGGATGGCGGGGAGTTTATAACGTTAACGCCGCATTAATGCTTTCAATTTGTCATTTTTCAACTGTCAGATTAGCATCAGTTCAAATGGTCATAGCTGACCAGTTTGACGACTGAACTGTTTCATCTACTGACCCTTGATCTCGGTCCAGGTTGAAAACACTTGCTAGTCTCACTTATATGGTGTGGTCAGCTACAACGGGTAGGTAGGAGGACATTTCGTGGTTAGCACTATGAGTCTAAGTATTTGTAAATTTAGCAATATGCCAAACCTGTAGTCTACATATGACGTTTTCACAATTCTTTCAGCCCCATTCAGGATGAGAGACCTAAAACGTTATATCTTTAAAAAACGAACAGCTTACTGCAGGGGCTTCTAATGATGGCAGTCCTCGCCCCCTCCCAACCCGACTTAATGTTAGGTTTAGTAATAAAGACCTTTCGCTTAGGCTTAAGCATAATAGTATATATATCGAGGACAACATAGTGCATATAACTTGCGTCTTTCGACTTGGCAATGGCTCTTGTTTCATTGTCATCGATGCAGATTACATTTTATGTATCGAGATAAGCAAATAAAGCACTTATTTGGAAACGGCAATGAACACCACAAACTATATAGGACCAAACGCACAAGAACTTTACTGACATTGCAAACTCCTGATTAGAAGCTAGCATTCCCGGACATCCTCCTGCAAAGTACCATCTTTTAACGGATGACATGTGGATTTTTACGTACTAGAGTCTACAGGCACCCTGGGTCATTATTTTTGACGTTATTCGGGACCATCAAGGCACAGAATGTTGCTTAGTTTTTCAATGAATGAAAGACGTTGACACGTGTCGTCATTTAGTAAAAGCTAGCTATAGCTTACTGTGCAGATTTATACAGTAACTACTGAGTTCTTCATTTTCCAACACTTTAGTTTTCGGGGAAAAATCGCTTAACACCGATTTTGGTCAAAAAACTGTATATAATTTATAACTATTATCCACTTTGTTACCTAATGTGCTGCGCGTCGATTACTATAAAACGCACAGGGATGTAATAAGAATGAAATAACGACGAATAACCAATGGGTCAATGTAAAGCTTGAGATGCGTAAGTTAAATACAGACTGTACCGTTTTCTATATAGCTGAGCCTTAGTGTAAACTGTATTAATTCCATGAGCCTTATACTAAGCCTAATCCTGGGGGTTCTTTTCACTACGCTGTTATTTGTAGCCATATAACGTACGATCTCCAAACGTGACATCGACCAAAATCATAATATATTTAATAGTGAAATATCCACATGTGTCAGTATTTGCATTGGGAGAAATATATATATGTGTGAATAATGCGAGCTTTCGCGATTATAATGATCAATTGTAACCCTTTCGTTCGTATTTTGACACATTTGCCACAACGTCAATTGTGTGGTCAGTTCATTGCTGAGTTGGTCGTCCGGCGTGCGTTTGTACGTATGTTGTTCTTCGTTCGCGCTGAGAGGTTTCTGAAATAGCGTAGTGGCTAGCGTACAAAACTCGCACCCGAGCAACCTAGGTTCAATCCGCGGTCGGACCAGAAGTTGGTTCATGTTTGTGCAAGCTACTCTTTGGCTTAAGAAGGAAAGAGTTAAAGACAGTTGAGGTTAAAAAAGTTTGGTTGCGATAAGTAATATATATGTTTGCGGCACACGTTCTGCAATAAAACTATGCATCTTCATAACTGATAAGCACTTTTATCCAGCTAATAAGGGGAATTATTAAAATTGGCAAACAATGCAAAATAAACATGAAACATAAAAATCAATATTAGGACTGAAATAATTCACAAAAAACAGGTGTTATATATACAAACCTGAGGTATGACATGTAACCAATCCTGATTTACGTCACATTCCGACCAGCCCTTATTGTGTGGACAACAAAATTGAAACATCAAGCACCAGAGAGCGAAGCCGACAAATATACACAGAACTAAAAATAAACTTAAGGTCGTTCACTTATGGAATTGCTCATTATTCGTTCTTGGAATTATAAGTACGATCAGAACACCGTTACAAAGAGCTGGACAAATATGTCCTTGAGTCGGGATTAATGAGAAATTACCATTTCAGTGTGAGATATGGGCTAGTAACAATTAATTCAGTAGCTGATAGATGTCATGATTTCCCGTTTTACTGCTCGTATTGGTTCCTGATAGAGCGTTTATTTATTTTAGAGACGTTTTGATCATTTTTCACTGTCCTAGATCTTATAAGCTTTATAGCGATATAAAACCTCTCGTTGCAAATGTAGTATGAAACAAAACGCGTTTTTCTTCAGAAGTCTTAATTTTTGGTAAGCGTCTACGTTCAAATGATCAGACGCAATGTTTTAATCCAGTTAATCATACTGCACGAAGAGCTAGTATTGTAAGAAGCGGTTTGATAACAAGGATTATTAAGCCTATCATATTGGATCATTTTTTGAAGCTAGTGCTAAAAAGATTTATATCAAATTAAAGCTGCGCTTTACCAAGCGGCACTTTCATACGATTAATGCTGAAGAGTTTATCATTCTTAGTATTGATCCAAGTAAAAAATCACTTAGGATGGCCGACTAACAACACACCTTACTATGGGCCATTCAAATTTTAATCTATCACATTAAACATAAATGTTTTAAATTGAAAAAATTCGAAATCGCGTTTATTTTGAGAAAACAATTGGAATCTGATATTTGTAACACTCTTAAATCGGAATGATATCTCTAACTATACAGATTTTTTAGTAGTAGCAACTAAAATGGCGGCACATAATTGAATCTTTAAAAATTCTGCTGTGTCAGATTTACGCGTGGTTTTTGTGTTATTGTCAATTTTAAACTGCTTGCTAGGTGACATTATGGTGTAAAAATTTACTTCAGTGTATGGACTATAATATATAATATGACAGTAAGTTTATCGTTGTTATAAACGATATCTGTTTATTTATCAAAATTTAGCCTGGCTTGGGAAATCTCCGGTCGGCATAACGGTATGTGATTATATCACCATAGTTGTGAGCGGAACTTTAAAAGTTTAGTGATTGAATAATTGGGTATATTTTCAAAATGCATACCTGCATGTAATGTATTTTTCGCACCCAAACATACTAAAGTCTATATTAATATATATATAAGGTGTCCCAGCCAAGTGGCCCGATGTTTTTGAATAACTTTCTTACAATCCAACGGATTTTAATAAAACGCTGGCCTCGCCACACAGAATTATTAGAATTTGGCTTGCCAGATTTTGGCCAAAAAATTTTCACCAGATTGGCTACTACAGTGACCCACAGTCGCAACCATTAATTTTCACGTTGTTGACGGGGATTACATACCATTAAAATGTCCACTTAAAAATTTACTGGGTTACTTATAATTTCAGGTTGTTTTGTTACACAGTACTGCTAGTAGTAACAATTTTTAATAAATCCCTCAGCCTCTAGCGACAACATCGAATGCGTGGATCAGCACTTTCGAGAAGATCATCACACTTGTATCCGCCGTGCGACTTGTGCGCTTAAAATGTCGCGTCAAACAATTCAAACAATTTTACAAGTTTTATAGTGGCACCCTTACAAAACTCAGGTTATGCAAAAATTGTGTACCTAAGGTAACATGGTCCGCACCTTCAATCACCGAATTTGTTATTTTGGCTGTATATTTCAAGAATTATTGGCTGCGTTTGTCGAAATATTTTTCACGGATACCGGAAAATCTCTCCTGAAATTGGTCAATTTCAAAAATACAGCTGAAGTTTTTGGACGATTCGAAGACAAATAGAAATAGACTTACCGTCAAAAAAACTAATTACAATAAGCGTAAAATTAAATATAGAAATTCGATCAAGATCGTCTGAAAAAGCCATCGTCCATTGTTGTGGACCCAACAATTCGTTGAGACGATCCACATTTTCGATATAAATTCGTTGGGTTTCTCTCATGATACGCATATATACTACGCCGCATGCTGCAGTCATAGCCGCGCATGCAATAATTGCAAGAGTTGCAACAATTTTTACAGCCGACCGATGCGTTGCCCAGCTTCGCTCGCCACAGAGTGCGAAGGCGACAAAAATGACACCAAATACTGTCGCTACAGTTCCTCCGATCGGCGCTGCTAATCTTTCATTTGACAATCGCGAATGCCGATAGCGACATTTGTGAGAATAAGGCGATGAACAAACAGAAGACCTGTCAAAAGTAGTCGAATTGAGTCGCGGTGTTACCTTGCAAAAGAAATTTTCATTGCAATCAAATAAGTATAATATACTCTGCATCTTCAGTTGCACGCAGGGCATCCCTATTCATGTAACAAATTTACATAAATTTAAAATCTGTCATGTTCAACAGTAAATCAAGAAACAAAAAAGGAAATCCATTTACGTAAGCCGATTAATAAATGGTTCAACGTCAAAACCCCAAGAATATTCGGTTATACCTCCAGCCCGAAAACCGTCAGTGTTCAAAATACACCATTAATTTTGGTAGCATTCAACATTTGATACCGAAAATTTTCGAAATTTTTTTTCGATAAATTATATATTTATATTTAAACCTCTAGAGTTGAACGCTCGAAACTGACTCGAAATATTTATGAGGAACGACTTTTATGACATGAGCATTTTTCTGAAACCAGTTATTGGTGATAGTTTTAGTAATAAATATGTGAAACTTGTTATGGGCGTTAATAGGTAACATTTCTAATCAGAGCGAACAAATCGAGCTGGTTTTGGTACAAATTTTATTTTATTTTGGTATTAAACGTATTTTAGTTCAGAAAATGATGCTGGTCGATCGGTATAAAAGTTATACATTTATTATGGAAATAATTGTCACAAATTTTCGAACAATTGTTTGGTCGCCCGAAAATAGCAAACAAAACTTCATATGATATTTTACCCTAATAAACTATGAAATTTTGTCCGTTTCAAATACTATTTATACTTTTTGAACCGGCACGATGAGCTGGATCGTGTGATGCCAAAATTTGTAATATATCTTCAAAACACATGATTTTCAGGTTTGGATATAAATATAACCGAGAAGTTTATTAATTAATGACCAGCCAAAACAAATTGAGCCAAAATATCATCACCGTTTCGGGCGATAGCTCTATACTGACCCCTGCTATGGATGATATTCTCAATTTCATTCATAATTATGTTTTTAACAACATTTATAAGCATTATTATAAAATCACAGAGTTGTAACTAAATACCAAGGGTAAGCTTACATAAAGATCGTAGCCTAGATCTTGCTTAGCATGGTTTCTTTGCATTGCTACAGCCAACAATGCAACCGATACCAAAATAATGAAAATGGCAGCACGGCGAAAGTGAACCGAATAACGTAAATAGCACGAACGGTGAGCACGAGACGGAAATAATCGCGACGGATTATGGCGTTCGCAGGTATCCCTCGCTGTAGCCATTTGGTCTGACGTGTATCCAAGCAACTGGTGTTATCTTGGACGAGGATTGAGATTAATGAAAATCACAGCAGCCGCCGAGTACAACTACAGTAAATTCATAAGTTTTGTTAGAAATAGACATTTATTCCTCTTACGATATACATTTGTTAGACATGTGATGTATATATACTAAATTAATAATTAATTAAGCCTTTACGTCCTATCCTATTAAACCAATTTACATTTTGAGTGCCGATGAACAATTATAACGTCGCCGCGAGGTGCCGAACACGGAACGCTAGAGTGAAGAACGCTCGAGTGAAAGTCGTGTTCAATAGCCACCGAACTATGTCGGAGGTTTTGCTTTGATCCAACAATGCTGTTCGAAAACGAGCAAATCAAAACTCGCGTGCAACCGAGCAGTGCATGTGGAATTTAGTCAGTACAATGATTTGCTACGTAATCGGTGGTACAACTACGGTTAAAAAGTAGCTTGCTATCTCCGAAAATTTATAAACAAATATTTGTTTGCGATTTAACAAATTATAATAATTTAGGTCTTTCAGAATAGTTGTTGGTTTGATTTCATTCGAGATTAAACGGGTTTCTGTGCACAGCTGTTTCATAACAGAAATGATTGAAGGCTCGAACATATCCAATCATTGTCTCTTTACTGTTTTGCAGAATATTTTGTGCCTCAATCTTACAGTTCCAGGCAGTGTAGAGCGCACGATAATATATGCTGATTAGGACAAGGTTCAGTAGTTTCCCCGACATACAGTGGACTCGATGAGTGACTGCATTGAAGACTTTTTAGGACCCGTTTTTAGATTATGGCTGGCTCAGCAGAACTAAAATTTTATCTGTGGGGCTTTGAGCTGCCCCAGCTCAATTATGGAGAACCGGAAATAGGGGAATTTCTCCCGGTTAGCTGGTAGAAAGCCGTATCCTCCTGGTTAGCTGGGGTCTCATAATTCCATTTCAAGTCTTTTTAACAAGTATATTGTGATTTTGGCTGCATGTTTATTATTTACCTACTGAAAATGTGTGTTTACGCAAGCAACGCTTCGTTTTACTTATATGACTTTGTCAAGGATAGTCGAAATATAAGCAGTACTTTTGGTTTTTCTTAAAATAGCTTTTTTAAAAAGACGATTTGTGATTTCACCTAAAAGTACGTAAAACGGTGCTGGGAGGTTGACCTGTGTGGAAGAGAATTTACCAGAAGAATAACTTGGGGAGCCTCCGAAATCCTGGTAGAGTACGAAAATCCAGGGCTTCCCTCCCCTTTTTGTGGAGAGAGGCCAGTTTGGAACTAGCATGTGTTTTGAATGCGAGTGGAACGAGAATTTTCAATTTTGGCTCTGGAGGGGGGGGTTGAGGAGGTCCTGTCTGTGTGTGTGTGTCTGTCGCACCTGGATCTCCATAACTGTTGGGCCGATTTTGATGCACTATAGCTCATTCGAACCGCAATGGTCGATTTAGGTGTAGTGATGGAGCCCGATTTTTGAATTTTCCCGTGGGAAAATTTATGGGGCAAAATGACGTCATTTTGGCCCATTTTTCGGGCACCCCCTCCAGTTTTTGCGACTTTCCTCAATAAGTAAACGAGGTATTCGCAAACTAATAGGCCTATTCTATGTAGCTTTACCAGGGCTTTCCAACGATATATAACAAGTTTTTCAACTACTTCCCAATCTGGAGTCTATAAGCTTAAAGTTGGTGCCAAATTTCATATTTGGTGAAAAGTCGTGGGAAATGCACCTAAATGTGTGTTTTTTGTTGCTTTTAGTGTCTTATATGGGGTTTTCTGGGCAGATAAACTCATTGCAAGTGTTAAAAATATTGTTGGGCAAATATTTTTTACACTTCTGGTTCATACTTGGCATAAAAAATGACGTTTTCGAAATTTTTGGTGAGAAGTCGTGGGAAAAGCACCTGAATGTGTGTTTATTGTTGGTTTTAGTGTCGGATATGGGGTTTTCTGGGCCGACAAGCTCATTTCGAGTGTCAGAAGTATTGTGTGGCAAATATTTTTCACACTTCTGCTTCGGGGGATTGTTCTCACCACTCGAATTCTGGCTCGCAAGCGAGTTTAACTAGTATTCACGCGCCCACACTATTTTTCACAGTATATATCGCTAAATGTTTTATCCATCCAGAGTTAACCCAAATGTTCCACCACATAACATGCAAATTTTTGAACTACCAGAGGTCACTGGGCATGAGCTTGTCCACTAAACGACAGGAAACACAGCTCGAAAACACTTATTATCTCCCAAGTACATTAAGCTTATTTCCCAACTGAGAACAACCCGGTCGCCTTAACTATATGGTTTGGTTTTGATGACTTTGAATGCAGAAATGCACAAAGGTTCGCGTAATAGTTTTATATTGTAGCTGCCCGTCGCGCATGTCCAGTAACATTTTGGCTATGGCCGAAGTCAGCTATAAATAGGGCCCATGCTAGGATTGAAGACAAATCACACAAATATTACAGAAATTAAGTCATTTAGCCAGAAAATTTAGAGGCAACCTTCTTCTTAACTCCTCAACGGAAAACTTGTCCGTGGTAGCTACTGCGATTTGTGTGATTTAAATGTGATTAGATTATAAGTTTAGAAGTCATGGAAATTTGAAATAGCAAAATATATCGCTGGAATAGTCTGAAATTCATTATTGAATTGTATTTTTATTTTATATGTTGCGTTTAGTGTATAAAGTTAAGTATGGAGGGGTTTGACATTTTATATCAACAAACATTGAAATATTTCTGCGTATTTGCTGTTTTATGCCCGATATATTACCATTGGATGTTCCGCTGAATAAAACAAGAAAAATCATGCGCCTATGTATAAGACAGTGTCATTCATATTACTGTCAAATATGGGTCCTGGCGGAAACGGGCTGCAAGCTCCATACCACCGGCGACACAAAAATAGCCCTCAACAAATTACATCTATTTCTTAGGGAAACGGTATATAATCACTAACGTATCCAGAAAGGGAGTCGGATTCGAACCCCCAACCATCAAACCCAAGTCGGTCCATCCAAAATTTGTAAAAAATATAAAAACATGACGGAAAAATGTGTTGATCAAGGATGGTTTGAGGTCTAAGCTTCTCCCCTCCCCCGTAAGAAATTCTGGACCCCCTGTGCAAATAATGTCGCTAGCGCTAGAATCTACTGCTACTACATAATGAGGCCAGAATTGTGTCTGGTACGCGACGCAGCGAACGCATAAGTCTTGTGCTGCATGAGCTACACTGGTTGCGGCTTGACCAGCGAAATCGATACAAAGTGCTCCTGCTGGTTCACAAAGCTCTGACGTCTAACACCCCTGCATACATTGCTGAAATGTTGCACCTATCAACTGCCACTCACATAGCCAATGAAAGAGTATTACACGTTGACGTCGCACGGAATAACAGTTTCTGGTTCATCGGCCCGTCCTCATGGAACAGATTGCCATCTCGACTTCGTGACGGTGCTTTAAACGTTACTGAATTTAAGTCTAAGTTAAAGACGTTTCTGTTTCCGCAGGTCTTACCTTCATAATCTCAAAAATTATCGTATTGTTATTAATTGTTGTATCGTATCCAGAGCTTCTGCAACGCCATCAGCAAAAAGGGCGCTTTATAAATGCCTTATATTATTATCTTGGCAAATTGTAGAGCAGTTTTTGATGACTATATGTTTTAAACGTTTAGATAAGTTACTGTTCTGGTTGAACCACCGGTCACTGCGTAAAAGCATCACCTAGGAACAAACTATAATTACTGTTGCTGTGTGGCACAGGGTGTCACAGGGATTGCACACAGTGTAACGAAGTCGGAAAACCGGAAAAAAGAGGGTGCAAAGAAGGCCGGCACCATTTACGTTTTACTGACAAATGTGAAAACATTAATAGATGGCGGATTCACAAATTTCTGACAGAGGTGTGGTTTTGGTAAAACTTTTGGGTTCTTTTCCATTATCCCCCAGCCCACGTTTGCTCAAAAATGGTCAGATTCTTGAAATTTTGGTATTTTTGTGATCCTCGGGACCTCCCCTGATCATTTCAACCAAAAAATTGAATTTTTAAAATTTTAGATTTTTTGGGTCCCAAGGGTCGCCCCTTGGGAACCCAAAATTTTTTTTTCTTAAAAATTGGATAATTCGACGCGGATTGACAAGCTGAGTAGAATGGTGTTATTTATAACGGAATCCGATAAAAGCATCCTAAGTTATGACTAAAAACTGTTCAATTGCAGAACCTTTCAGCATCCGCTATTTTTGGCCATAACTTAGTATTCGGTTACTGGATCCCGTTAAAAATATAACCATTCGATTCAGCTCGTCAAGCCCCGTCGAATGAACAAATCCAATTTTTAAGAAAAAAATTTTTGGTTCCCGAGGGGCCCTTGGGACTCAAAAAATCTAAAATTTTAAAAATTCGATTTTTTGGATGAAATGATCAGGGGAGGTCTCGAGGATCATAAAAATACAAAAAATTTTAAGAATCTGACCATTTTTGAGCAAACGCGGGCTGGGGGATAAAGGAAAAGAACCAACTTTTGTTCCGACAAGGGTGGGGCGGTTTTGTACGAAAATTTTTTTCGACTAAATATTTGAACAAACATTCTTAATCTTCTTCCACATACATGTCCGTACTCTGACAGGAGGGGTGGCTACTGCCCCACCGCCACAGACACCGATGGCGTTATAAAAATTAAACTAAAAGACCGGGCCGCTCCACTTTTTGCTTCCCTCCCTCTACTTTTGAAAAGCTTGTGATTTCGACACTTCTGTGGAAAACAATGTAACAGCACGAAGGATGGGTAAAAAATAATTTACTACTTATATACATCACAGAATACGTTGCGCAAATATTTCTGAAATGTACACATCCATAATACTTCAATGCAGTAAGCAAAAGCATAATAACTATAACAACTTCATATATATATATTATGAAATATAAACGAACACATTATCTAAATAAACAGTTATCATGTCTTTGCGCATTAAGAGTAGATGTTACTAAATAATTTATCTTCTAGTCAAAACGTAAAATTACGCAATAAATTGGCGAATATTTGGTAAAAAGTTTTCGCAGATGGTCGCACGAGAAGAGAATAAAATATGAAGGGAATGCAGAACATATTTTGGAAGTTTAGAACAAAATCATGGAGCTGCTTGGTACTGAAAAGATCCACGAGAGATTTTACGTTGTACCAGCGGGGACTTTAATTCATGCCTCAAGCCTGTAAAACCACACTATGTAGTTACCACTACACCACACCACCAGGTTACCATTACACATAGTCCCGATTATTACGCTAGCACCGCCGCGAATGATGTGAAATTTGAGTATTGTAAAAGAACTACGGGACTATAATAGATAAAAACATTAATATTCTTTCCACCGTCCAGCCTTACCATTTAGTAGGCTAACATTGCCAAAACCGCCATATCCTACACAAAATCATGGGCCATCATGTCGCTGAAGGTAGCATTCGCTGGTGACAGAAACAGTCATAGACCATCTACAAATTAATGCAACTGGTACAGCACCTTCTACGAATAGCGCCATCTACATTTAGTAGACATAGCATCATTTACAAACGCTCCATGTTCCCCTTCCCGGGATGCTCCTGCCTCAATGGTACTCTCGTTCATCGATATAAAAACACAGCAGCGCATACAACGGGGTTATTTATGACGCATATACGTTTATTCTGCTTCGAAAATTGTACATCAAAACACTCCCCCCACATATTTCTGCGTCACATCATGCGGTTGCCGTGCAGATTCTCACATAAACTGCAAGTTCGGGCGGGGCCGCAGCAATAGAGGACAGAGCAGTCCGCTTGCAACACACCTTCCGTCCGAATTTCCAAGCGGTATCCGCAGTTGTCTGCAGTCACTGCCCACTCACGCCCATCCCACTTTGTGTGCGCTTTCTATACTGCGGCTTGTAAATAGGACAAAGCCTTTCCTTTTTTGCTTGTACCCAAAGACATCAAATTAGATATAGTCCTCACGTCCTCCACGATAAAACGGTAACACCGTCAATACCGTCTGAGTCTGAGCGTAATCAGTTAACATGAAATTCTGGTCAGTGTGTTCTTGAGGGTTAATGCTAATGGTTCAAACCAAAAAGCATTTGACGAAAATTCTTATATTTGTTTCGTTAAGTACTTAAAAAAACTTTTAAGAGGTCTCTGTCGCATTAAATTAATTTAATCGCGATAGTTAAGTCTTAAATCTTAAAGCTACTTAAATGTAATTAAGCTTTAAGGAATAGTATTGTTTGCTGCACGTAAATCTAAGCTGACTGGAATCCGTATCGTGGTGATTAAAAATTCGTTCAACAGCTACAACCCTTTCCGATTTGTTTCGATTCTAAGGTAAGCAGTAACATAACAGCATAACTACAAGCGTACATTATATGCGTCAAACTATACCAACGTAAAAGTTGACAATTCAATGTCCTCAGCTAGATGCATTGCGGATCAGAAAGAAAACGTAACGGTTAAAGTACCTACAAGATCGTCTTTCAGATGTTATGCGCTCGCTAAAATTACGTTTGTTTTCCTGACCGCAGACTGATGCTAAATTTTGCGCTACGGTCGTTGGAACGGAAAGGCCTTGATCCCACCAATTTTGGCATGCCTATCCAATAAACCCAACAATTTGGGATTCCTAGAAAATCAATTTCAACGCCATGGGTTAGATTCCCGGGTAGTTCCACCGCTTAGTATTCCACGTGAATATACGCAGCAGGACCAGTTGACATGGTGTAGGGGCGAATGGACATAAACAGTATACGTTGTTTGTCTTTATGGCTGTCGAATAAGATATTACAGGTGGGAATTCTAAAGCCGAACTGAGCCTGCCATCATGTTTAAAGAGCCGAGGCGACCCGGAGCTCAAGATGTCTGTGCGGAAGCCGAGCCGAGCCTAATGTACCTGGAAAGCTATGCTAGCCTCCAAAAGCTCTTCTCAAAAACTCAAACGTAATTGCGACTGCTGATGTACAGTGCAATAGTCAGCCAAAAGCAAGAACAGCCGAGGTAACCTCGGCTCGGCTCGTAGGTCTAAAAGCATCCATCTGTACGTTAAGTCCTCTGAAATGAAAACTTGTTATTATTAGGAGCCTAAGGGCCGAGCTTGATTTTCATCGGAAGAGCCGAGCTGAACCAAAGCCTAAAAATTCGGTTATTTCTCACCTCTATCAGTAAAGAAAGTTCCTAAGGAAATTATATGTTTGCAGACATGTTGTCATTCGCTCGCTTTGCAAAGTTTTTTAAAGGAACCAAGCGACAACTCCTAAATAGATAAACGATTTCAAATCAAGACCTACAGTGACGTAATTCTATTTTATCATGGTTGCAAGTTCCAAGTCGAGTTTGTCAGTGAAAAATTTGCAACTTTAATTCGGACATCAAAGGGTTAAAGGTCATAACGACATCTACATTATATATATAAATTAAATCCTGAACATTCTAAACGGGCGCAAGTAAACGATAACGTTAGCATATCTCAATATATATATAGTTTGCATCACAGATGTTTTTGAGATATGGCAACACAGACAAAACCAAACTCCTCAACGGAAAGGCGTAGCCAGAAATTTCGGCACAGGGTACGGAAGCGGGTAGGTGGGTGCAGCTTAAAACCGACGAACATCAACATGCATTTACTTCGGTCTGTTATTTTTCAAAAGGGGCACGTCTTCGAAGCAACTTCACTATCCTCAAAAGGCTCAGTTTCCATGTTCACCCTTGGCCACTCGACTTTACGCCAGGCTATCGAACAATAACATTAGACATTCGGATGGGATTGAAATATGTAAATGTAGCTGATTGAATCGTTTGTTTTAGGTTGTTATATTCAAATTACATACCTAAACTGATACATGCCGAGTCTTGGGGAAGGGGATCGACCTTTGGCCTAGCCCGCGGGAGGTCAGTCGATATGGTGGTTCTGATTAGAGCACCTGCCAAGAAGGTTTCGCACCGAGGGGTGAGGCGCATGAAGGGATAATCCCATATCCCTGCTATGAGCATGGAAGCTTAAATTACCATTGGCAACCATTTAATGACGCTAGTAATGGTGACAATACGGGCAGAAATATGCAATCAAAATGATGAAAAATGTCATAATGCAAAGTCGACAGGTCTTTTCTAAAATCATATTTCTAAGTTAAGGCTAGGCGCAGAGATTCTATAAATGTCCAATATCAACATACTATCACCTTCAAAAATGGTTTTATTTTGTGAAGCCTTTTCGGACGCAGTTTTTTTCCAGCGATTTTTACTTGCTTTCACACTTCTTTTGGCTTCAAATTGTGTCCCAATATATTTGTGTTTGGTTAGTACACAACTGTAAAATCTGACAAACTACCTTCGGTCGTCTGAAAATTATAATTCCAAAAATTGAACCTTCATATTTCCTGCAGCTACTTGCAAAATAATTTGAAATAAAATCTACCAAGAAAGGCGTTGCACGGTCGATTCAATATTGGCCATAGTAACCCTATGGGGCGTTAATAAAATGAAGGTCATGCCATTCCCGATATACTAAGTCTTTAGTATTAGGTTAAGTCCTTCTATGAGTCAAACACTACCCCAAATCTAAGTCTTCTAATGTTATAACACAGCGCCCCTCAGGGTTACTTGGGCCCCTATACGTTTTTACCGCCGGTTGAATGTTGAAAAAATCATTTTTCCTAGTGAAAACCGTGCGCAACACACCAGCTGGACGGCACGACCGTCAATGCATCTCCTGGATAACACCACAAACAAGACATAAAAGTTTCAACACAATGATTATATATATTTGGAAAACCAGTTTTTTGAGTTATATTTACATTCGCTAAAAACAAGATGCTACGTAATAAATACCGGGAACTAAAAATACCATTAGCAATACTGAATGACATAATCTGGAAAACCGCTCATTATAAAGTGAAAAAGAAATGAAATTACATTTTATTAAAATATATACAACAATATCCGTATATTACACCACTGTTATACGCAAACCGCGTATTTATAAAATTTGATTAAATTAAAAGTAATACTCGCCAGCACAGTCGCGTTACTGCATTCGGGGTCTCTTAGCCAGTGCCATACGTTCCGCCCAAATTTAGGCTTAGTGTATGTGTAGCAAGAAATTGGTGTCTGCCTTAACAGTAAAACCCATGTGCGCACTGGAAATGTTGGTGCATTTTACAGAAATGAAGTTTTACCCCTAACACCTTTTAAGCAAGGGATACGCCGGGGGCACACCTTGGGCACCCAAGAATTTTTAGATCTTAACCCAAATTTTCGGGAAGGGGGGTGGAAGGTGTGGCCGACCGAAGCTCCCTTAATGCCAGATCTTGGCGGTGGGTTCCACAAACTTACACAAAACAAACTAAAACAAATTCAGTTACCATACCGCCAAACGTTATTGTGCGGTGTGTAAAATATTAATGGCTTTTCTGTTATCCTTGACAATCAACAGTTTTAACATAGTACAAGTTAAAAGAACACACATATATAAGTCTTTTTGAAACGTGATGATATCCGCCTAAATTTCACAGTAAACTAAAATACAGTAATTTCTGCTTTATCAAAACAATAACTATTTTCATGCATTAGTATATCTCAAGGTAAGAAAACATCAGTTGAAAAATCAGCATAGTGTAGAGTACACTCGGATAGGCTTTGTGTCCAACACTGAAATTGCTAAAGAATAAAGCAGAGTATCGAATGTACCAGAATGATTTTTAAGCTTTTACTGTTTTTCATTCACTTTGGTACAGAAGTTCAATTTCAGCTAATATATAATTATTATGTTCCAAAACTGATACATAAACAATGTTCTTAAATAAGAGAAATGAGTGCTACTCGTTCGATTATCGTCTAAATTATGTTTGAAAATGTGTTCCAATTTTGTTCATGACGTAGTCGAAATTTTGGCGTGCTTTTTAAATTTGTTCCACAGCTGTATAATGTTTGTTTGAAAAGTGTTCGACGAGTGTTGTTCTAGATATATTTTGTTCCATATCTCATTCTCTGCACTCTAAAGTTAACAGCCTGTGTGAACACCTGTGTAATCTTATTTCGAATTAACATAAAGTGTCATGAAGTGTTATAATCTCCAGTTTTACGCACGTCTGGTTTACACCGATATAGCCAAACTATATTTTGATTATAATACTCAAACTCTACCGCAGACCATGCTTCCGATTTTCAATCAGT
The DNA here is from genome assembly GCA_030248225.1 of Trileptium ribeirensis. Lineage (NCBI taxonomy): Eukaryota > Metazoa > Nematoda > Enoplea > Enoplida > Thoracostomopsidae > Trileptium > Trileptium ribeirensis. Next base: position 139,375 of record JASANE010019190.1, read on the forward strand.
TCATGGTGTGCAAGATACGTAAAGTCATTCATTTCACAGAAAAACAATGCTAAACAAAATATTTTTCTGGAGCTTTAATATAACGATAGTTTGGTTATGTCGACGACTGTTTGTAGTTTTTGATTTCCAGCAACTTCTTGCCGCACATTGCACAAATTGCTTTCTTATAAGCGCAACCTGAAGTATAATTTATATTGAAGCATCACGGACGTTTTGCCACTTAGTCTGATCAAAATTTACGAATGAACTTTTAGTTATTTATGTCTGAGTCAAGTATTTCAATAATTTACCAAACAAAATGGAAAAATCACCGTCCGCACTTTTTAATGCAGTACAACTTTGTCAACAGCGCAGTAGTGAATGGCGGTCAAAATTGCAGCGTTCCACTTGAATCAGAATGTAAAGATCTTCCGTAGACAAAGAAATAATACATTTCTTATGTATAGAATGATTGGAGCGCCACAAATAACGTTCATATTAAAAGGTTGGATGAAGCATAGCTGTTGAATGTTGATGTACATTAGATACAGCGAGTTTACGATCACACAAAATATTTATAAATAATCTACAACAGCCACGGACATAAAAAACGTAAAACAGTAAACATAAACGCTTGTTTACAAACGAACATTGTTGTGTTTGCGAACGAAAGGCATGAACGAACAAGCGTAAACGCAAGTAAAAATGTGGCCAACTATCCGACGCTGTTTTTGTACATTTATTTTGGTCCATGTCCCTGTACCAGCGATGCTCAATCGACAAAGGTCTCCGTTTGGTGTTTTTTAACTTACAACCTTCAGGATTATATTTTACCCTATTCATTTGTACAAATATCGGACGCTGTTTTTGTACATTTATTTTGGTCCATGTCCCTGTACCAGCGATGCTCAATCGACAAAGGTCTCCGTTTGGGGTTTTTTAACTTACAACCTTCAGGATTATATTTTACCCTATTCATTTGTACAAATATCGGACGCTTTTTTTGTACATTTATTTTGGTCCATGTCCCTGTACCAGCGATGCTCAATCGACAAAGGTCTCCGTTTGGTGTTTTTTAACTTACAACCTTCAGGATTATATTTTACCCTATTCATTTGTACAAATATCGGACGCTGTTTTTGTACATTTATTTTGGTCCATGTCCCTGTACCAGCGATGCTCAATCGACAAAGGTCTCCGTTTGGTGATTTTTAACTTACAACCTTGAACCGGTTACAATGTTGCTTCGTTTTGCTGAAACATAAATGACAAGAAAACACTAAAAGTACTTTAGGGAAAACATCCAAATAGGTGCAAGCATGAAACATAGTCATAATATACTGAGTATTACAAAAACTACTATCTTTAAAGCAAATCCTACCGAAAAGCCAAGTTTTTGCACACCCAGAAAATACGTATATTTCGACACTCGTACAGATGATAATCGTGACTAGTTGTTAATAATCGAAACCGGTGCTGTGGCGCTATATTATACAGCTACTAACCTTGGCAATCATGCGATCCAGCCAGGTGCACTGTAGAACGACAGATACGGCATCGATTAAACTGTGATTCAGTTCCGCTCGACGAGTCAGAAGTGCCAGCGTAAGGCGCGTAACGATTTTTCTTCTTGGCCGACAAAAGTTTGTTCTCGCCCACCTTCCGCGCTCCTTTGTCTGGAACGATTATTATTGTCAAGAGACGATTATTATTATTATCAAAAATTTACATATCAAAAATTTCATAACTTGTGTCGAAAGTTCCATATTCACTCTTGATATTACGTACCAACCGAGATGAACCACAACATTAAGCCAACTTTCTAGAGTGGTCAGACAAATGGCTACCAATTTAATTCATTAACCTAGTTACATGATCTCAATAAGTGCCTACATACATAGATATCCAATCTCTCATTCACAACGAACGTGAAATTAGAGTGTATGAGATTTCTACTTCAGAAAACATTGATTTCCTACTGCGTAAAAGTAAAACGTTTGCAAGTAAAATAAGGGGCAAAGGAAATATGTAAAGTTAAAATATGTCTTAGTAAACCAAGGATTATGAATCTGGCAGCTTACCAGTGATGTATGTATTTAAAAGGAAATTAGCGAAAACATAAATTTATGCAAATAACCAGAGTTTGCTGGCTTTTCCAGATAGAAGCAGGTAACCCTGTATATCGTCCAACACAGCCCCAGGTTGTCCGTAGTTAATGACCCCAAGGTAAAATTTGGTTCCCACAATTATTGTTCCCAAACACTTTCCGAAGCGAATAAAAATCAGCGATTTTTTCTTACTGGCTAAGTATATGCTAATTACAATTATTCCCTATTTTACAACTAGAAATATCTAATTTTTTCCCTGTTGGACCAACAATCTCTAAAATGTGTTCTTCTTAGATAAACACAACTGCAATTAGCGGTTAAACTACTTATATTTGATGTTTTGTGACAGTTGCGGTATGCACTTTTTAGTTCATATTTCAACTGCCACGGAAACGTCCACGGGTACTTTCGAGTTCTCTCCAAGTTCCGAACTCAAGAGGCGTAATTTTGGCAGTTTGGAGATGTCAGTTTGTTGGCCGAATAGTTGAAGCGTAACAAGTACGATGGGATACTTGGACGCAAAACATGGTCTTTTATCTGGTTGGTTTGTTCTATGTATCGTAAAGGCTAGGCATATACCGACTGTGATATATGACATAGAATTTTTGATCTTAGAATACATTATGCGAAGTTCATTTCTTTATTACCACTGTTTTATCTATTTTTACAAAACATCCCAAAATTATTGTATAAAAATACTGTACATATCTTAAAAACGCGTGGAACATGACGAAATTATTTGCATTAAATACGATTAAAACTCCACATGTACATCTGGATCATATTTTCCGATCACAAAAAGCTGAACAACTTCTTCGACGAAAAATCAATCTAGATTTAGCTAGAAATTAGTTTTTTATGTATATATGTATATAACTTGGAAGTGTCCCACATGAATTTATCACATTATGACATAATATATTTAGTGAAATTGTTTTTTTACCTCCAACGAACAGCTAAAGAGTCACCAATTAATAACCCGCGCCAGGGATAACCAATGACATTTACATAGCTGTAATCGCTCTTAACTTGAAATAGAATGGTGCGGTTATACTGTAGGTGTGGCTATATCTGCCCTTAGGGTCATCAGATATTTACATTGTAACCACATTAGATTAGATACATATTAATACAATACGGGTGACTATGCATGTGGTACACATACCTGTGGAATTAGCTTGTCCGCTCTTCCATGGAGTTGGGGTGACAATCGTTGATAATTTCGATCGACCTGAAACAAAGAGAAGACAACAAATAATCAAAACCGTTAGATGTTCCGTGTTCCGTTGGAACAGTCGCATCATGAGAACCCCAATATTTGCTCTCTTCTCAATTCCGACGTGTGTAGCTGTACATATATCACTTAGTTTCTTCAACAATATTGATTCCCTGAGGTTCTTGACACGTCAAAATTTTCACCTCCATGGTCTAACGACATTAAGATTTCTTAGAAAAACTAATATTTTAAGTTGCGATGCTATACAAACAGCAAGGACTGAAAGTTATTGAACAGTATATATATAAAAACTCATACTCAGCGAGTTCTGGCGCAATTCGTTATGTGCCCGGCCACTGAACATTTTCAGTTCGGGCTGCATTGAATACTAGAAAAAACTCCAGTGACCGATACGAACGTATCACAGAATTTAGGTATCGCATCATTGAAAATTAAAAAAACAAATGTCGGTAAGATAGGTGTTGCAGTTTTTCGTGTTTTTCTAAATCCAGGTCACTGTACCCTGAAACACATTATTGCCAAGCTATGGAAGCGCCAGTATTCGTCCGCTTGTATCTACTCTTATGGAAACTATTGTATAAAGAAAAAAGCAAATACAACAATATGTACGAATGTGGCAAAATAAGGTTTGCACGCAATCTATAATTTATATATCGCACTGGTTTTTGGAACTCGTCAAAACCGTGCGTACAAATCTCTGAATCCATGGCAAGGCATGCACAAACTGCTTTTGTAAAATTATTAAATTAAAATCGTACTTACAAATGTCTGAACGCACAATTGGCTATGTTATAAGGATAGCTGTAGCATAGTTAAACAGACTTTCAAGATTTGTACGCAAGGTTATGCCGTTTTACACGTTCAAACTAGTGCTACGCATTCGTTTAAACTAGTCGTAAAAGCATGCATACAAATCGTTGAATTACGTTTAAATATGCTACAATTATTACATTTTATAGCTAAAGGATTGCAAAGTCTTTCTGAAACTATGTTTCAAAGACAAGACGCTTAACATTTTGCAATAAGAAAACAACAAGCCACAGGTACCAGCTGTCATCTAATCAGCAATGCAGTTATGTTACACATGTACAGCACCCGAAGTGATATAATAATTCTACCGTTGCTATCGTTATTATTCATCACAAGATTGTAATTCTTTATTTTGGTTGTTTCTCTAAACATAGTTTAAATCACTGCGAATTTTTGGAGGTTAAATTTATCGTAAGCCTCTCCCATCGCACGTCTGTTGCCAATTTCGAGGCGCGGTTCAAGGGTAACATGCGACAGAAAGAATCGATACTATCTGGCATCTGGGCTCTTCAAAATGGGGGCTGGCATTTTAAGTGCCCCCTGGCAAAAACCGTGTGACCCTGGTTCGTGCCCCCTGGCAATAATTTCAACGAATGGAGAGCCCTGAATATGACTGGTGTTTTATATAAAATGTTGAAGTTCGCTATGTACATATATACAAGGCAAAATGCAGGTGCAACCGAAACTGTACAAAACATCTAAACCTAAGAATTAAAGGTAAATCTTAAATATTCTATTCAAATCTTCCTGTTTTCGATTTAATAAGCAATGACAAATTAAATTCATACGATATTAAGACACAGAAATATTTCCGATATTCGATGAAAACGGTGCGAGGATGCTTGTACTTTCGGGAACGTTTTATAGTTAGTTCATAGAGTCGAAGCGCAACTAACAGTTTTGGCACAAGTCACCTTTCGTGTTGTACATTATACAGCTTAAAGGGTTTGTATGCAAACCCGCCAGTTCGGCTTAAAATGGTTTTATATATGCGAAGCTGTTTTATTATAGTGATAATTATTTTTTTATTATAGCATAGCACGCATTTCAATAATTACGCCCATAAAGGTTACATTGGGTAAAAAACTTGTTTGTGAAAATCTACATAATTTTCTATTTATGTATTATTATTATTATATTATTCTTGTAATAATTACGGTAAACGTGAAGTACAGTCACGGCCAGAAATAAGTGTAAAATGATCGATCGATTTTGATCAAACGAAATTTCGATTTCGTTCGATTTTGATCGTTTTCGGCTTTCGCGCAATTAGATAAATTTCTAAATTTTAAAATTTCGATTTTTTCGATTAAACGAATTTTCGATCATTGTGATTTCGATCATTTTTCTATTGCAGTTATTTCTGGCCGCGACTGTAAGCATTTCGGAAAATTTCTAAAAAACCGATATATCATTAATTGTAATTCTTGAGGTTTAATTATGTATTTTAGAAACAGTTTTCTTTTAATACCACAATAAAAATGAATATTTTGGCAATAGCAGAGTTGTAGACCTGGAACTGTCAAAGCCTTTCACTTCGTATACAGCATTTACTATTTCGGATGACAGGGTCTTTCCTGTACAAGGAAAACACTCACATTTATC